>CAJPEX010000975.1:8394-72507 GCA_905338405.1 Notodromas monacha
TTGCGTTTGCGTTTGCGTTTGCGTTTGCTTTGGCGGTTATTTTATCATCTCTATTGGAAACCTGAGATAGTAGCAGATTTCTTGCTTTCTTTCTGAAAATATACCAATTTAAACTAGGACGCTGGTCCCGGCCGCAGCCCGGCTGATTATTGGGTTTTATTTACTATCCTTTCGTTTCGATTCATACTCAGTATAAATTCCTCGATCCTTCTTTTTTCATCGGAAGGAAAATTCTAATTTTCTTTCCTTGTCTGAAAGCAGTGTAAAAATCTCTTTCTGACAAAATTGGTAGCAGAGCGTGGTTAATCTAACAAACTTAGTTTCTCAGCGCTGAGTGTTAAAACTTAGAAGAACTTATCTGGTGTAATCAAGTGTATTATATTCAATTTTCGTGTGTATCAAATTCTCTGGTGTAATCAAGTGTATTCACTTTTCGTGTGTATTAAATTCTCTGGTGTAATCAAGTGTATTATAATTCCGTGTGTATCAAAAATTTTGGTGTAATTGAGTGCATTCTAGTTTGAATTCCGGGTGAATTGACATTTCTATTGACTTTTAAGTGGATCAAATCCTTCGGTGTATATAACTTTATTTTTGAAATTTTCAATCTCTCCGGTGTATCTAAGTGTATTTGAAGTTCGTGTAAATCTAATTCTTTGGTGTTTTTCTGCGAATATCATTTAAAATTAGTGTGAGTTTGAAAACACTCGGGTTTGTGTATTTATAGCAAAGAGGTTGTCTAAAAAGAGATCTTTTAACCTACTTAATTCGATTTTTACTTGCTTGATCTAATCGTTTTCTGATCTGACTTCTTACTGAAAACCATCAAGTGAAAAAGAAAAACTTTAAAAGGAAAACTATGCCTAGAGGTCGAGGTCGCCCTTCCATCAAAGAAAAGGGAGAACGCGGCAGAAATCCTGCCAGAAAACCTTTATCCGTTTCAAATAATGTTCTTCCAACAACTCCAATCCAAAGATCGAGATCTCAGTCAAGTCGAGCTTCAACTAGAATGACTCCTCTTTTTTCCCCTCTAACCTCTCTAACCTCAAAACTATATCTTATAGTTCGAGCAGTAAGAAAAGGGGATTGTGCTTTTAAAGAACTTGATAAAGAAAATCGGAAAATCATGTTTGAAGATATTCTCTCAAAATTTCTGGAGTTCTCTGAATTTTATGACTCTTTACTACTAGAACCTATTGATGATCAGACTATGATCGAGCTAACTCTTCTCAGAAAGGAAATCGGTATTCTGGCGACCCACACTCCTGATAGCTTGAGTCTAGAATGGATGTCTTTGAGACCATCACAGAAAACTGTCAAGAGTGTAGAATTTCCTCCTCCTCCTAATTTCTTAAATACGAATCATACTGAAGTCGAGGAAAGCACTGTCAACCAGACAGAGTCAAGATTTGAGAATGGAAACAATATACCACAACCAATCTCTGAAAGTGGGGATAGCTCCACAACTGTTCCTCAAGGAATGGAGGTGATGGAAAACATCATTCCTCAAAATACGACTTTAAGAGTGCCGAGAAAAGAGGTCGAAATGATAGAGGTGACCTTTCCCAAAGAGGCAAAGAAAATACCAAATTTGCTGGCATCAGACGAACCTTACATTGAAAGTGAAATCAAAATGTACGGAAAAGGAAAACCGATAACACACGATGCCACCACCTTTATTCAAACCTATAAACAAAAGGAAATGAAAACTTTTCGAAAATTCAGAATTGAATCAACCTTGGATAACGATTTCGACAGAGTCTGGGCCGCCTTTAGACCTATTCATCAGGCTCCAAAGACTGAATTTACCCCAAATCAACGAATTTCACTTTTATTGCTTCATTTTGAAGAAGATGTACTCTCTGAGGTTAAAGGTCTGGAAAGAAAGGAAATGGAAGAGGATTATCTCTTTTTGGTCAGAGTCCTATTCTCAAAATTTGGGGATGTAAATCAAATTGCGCTTGAGATTTTTAACACCATAGAAACTCTCTCTCCAGTCAACGAAACCAAAGCTGCAGCTGCTGAATACATTTGCGAAATCTCAAAACTGGTAGCCAAACTCACGGTCTTAAAACAAGACATTTTTTATGTACATAAACGTATTTGGCCCAATGTTAAGGAAAACCTTAATATCAGTTCACTTTACGATATCCTGCAGTCCTCCATAACCCCTGAATTACAAGATTACTGGAGTGAGAACCCTGAAAGGATATACAGGTGGTTTTGGGAGAAACTCAATAGTGGAACGAAAAAGTTGAAAGAACAAAAATTTAGTATCTATAAATCAAGTGTTAATACTTCTTCAAAGGAAAGTACAGCCGCCTCTCTTGCTCTTCCATCTGAAAATGCTCAGACTAAGATCAACGTTAAAACTGAAAATTCCTCCTCAAATTCCTCAGAGGTACCCACTGCCAATCCTCAGATAAAGCAGGAAAACACTACTGAAAATGTTGGCAATTCAAACAGGTTTCAAAATCAAAACTCAGGAGGATTTCAAACTCAAAATAACGGAGGGTATCAAAATCAATTTAATAATGGATACCAAAACCAACAACGAGGGTCTCAAAATCAAAACTATCAGCATGGACGACCACCATTTCAAAGTTTCCAACAAAGAACTGGTTGTCCATTTTGTACTGGACCCCATCCTCCAACACAATGCAACAAAACTTTAAGTGAAAGAGAAAAAGCAGTTACTTCTAACTCTCTCTGTTGGAATTGCCTTAGAACTACAGAATGGTTGATTTGTCAGGAAAACTGGCCAATCCAAAACATCTGTATGTTTCCTTGTCGGGTACTTAAAGAAGATCTGTCCTCCTGGGACGTTTCAAAAGAAAGCATTCTGAAAGCCTTTTCTGGGGCTTCCACGTGGGAATCTATTGTGACGAGAATGATTGGGTGGAAGAAAATAACAAAATTCTTTAAAGAAAGAGCCAAACTAAGAACTAGAGGTGCTAAACGGGACTTCAAGGGTGAAATAATCATGAAAAAACTGTTCAACGAACAAAAGTCTCCCTCATTAATTAAATCAGCTCAAATCGAAATCTTTCAGATATTACAAAGAGCCTTCGTACCTGAAATATGGACTGATCTTCAAAATGACATCCATGTCCCGGAACATCCAGATTTAAAATGGAACAAAGAATTTAAATTGATAGAATCAGCAAGTAGACAAGGAAACCTTGCGGATCTTCAGAATGACATCCATGTCCCAGAACATCCAGATTTAAAATGGAACAAAGAATTTAAATTGATAGAATCAGCAAGTAGACAAGGAAACCTTGCGGAATCTTCTGTTTCACCATCCCATATCCTTCGAAAATCTCTCATCTTTCTGCCAGTTCCTAAAGCTCACAAAAACTCAGACATTTTAAAAGCTCTCTTCAGATCTTACCATCTAGAATTAGGACATGCTTCATCTTCTGCTGTTCTTAGCGCCCTTAACAAAACATTCTGGATCCCAAGGGGAAGAAAAATAGCTCAAGAGATTAGACAAACATGCAATTGGTGCAAAAGATTCGATGCTAAAGCTTATACTGTGCCCCCTGCACCGCTACCAGAATATCGATATTTTGGCTCAATTCCATTTAGAGCAGTTGGAATAGATTTTGTAGGCCCATTCACCTCAATCGAAATTGTACAAACTATAGATAAAAAACGAGTCATCGTGTCTCCATCTCAAAAAATATCGATATGTGTCTTTTCATGCCCTCTTGTGCGAGCAATTCATTTGGAACCGGTTCAGGACTTAACGATCAAATCATTTGTTGGCGCATATGAAACCTTCTGTTTCAAGAGAGATGTCAATCCAGAAGTACTAGTTACGGATAATCGTCGTTGTAAGTCCCGTCGTACCGGATACAATGAATTTCGGGTTTTTGTTGTCGAATCTCATTTTAAATTTTTGTAACTCACCGTAAAATTGCGGTCATCCCGTGGTACCACCCCACCTAAGATACAACGTCACATGAGCATGATCGAAGATAAAATGCCAAGAACTTTTGGAGGATTATCATTTGATAACTGGAATGCTCTCCTATCAGTAGTAGCCAGAATAGAAAATATGATTAAGAGTCGTCCTTTAACTTATCTCTACTCCGATAGAATGTCTCCCATGCCTATTACTCCCTCAATGTTTATTAATCCTCATCAAGGGGACTGGGAATTTAATAGTAGCCAGAATAGAAAATATGATTAATAGTCGTCCTTTAACTTATCTCTACTCCGATAGAATGTCTCCTATGCCTATTACTCCCTCAATGTTTATTAATCCTCATCAAGGGGACTGGGAATTTAATCCCTTTCTGTATGGTCCTGACCCCTTGAAATTTCTGGGCGTCACTGAAAAGGATAGATTTACAGATAATGCTGCTCACAGAATTAAAATAGCAGAAGGAATATGGTCCTCATATTATGAAGGATATATTAGGAACTTACGGAAATTTCAAACAAAAACTGGAAAGGGAAACTCCTTGGAACCTAAGGAAGGTCAAATTGTTCTGCTTAAACCAAATATGCTTAAAGAAAACTCTCCACTACACAGAATTAAATGGAAACTGGCAAAAATTATTAATGTATATCGGAGCAGAAGAGACGGAAATATTCGTGTCGTAGATATTATTACTACCTCCAAAACTGGGGGGGATAGATTTCCCAAGCCTAAAATCCTCAAAAATCAATCTGTTCAAAACCTTATTCCCCTGGAAGCGGAAGTTCAACAAATAGAAGACAAATTTCTAAAAGAATTTACCGTTAAAAAACTAGAGTCAGCAAAAGATGTATTTTTGTGTCTGGAAAAAATTGTTTGAAGAAAAGGAGTAAAAGATTGAATTCAAGTGTGTCCTCAAGGACAGGATTTACAACAAAAACCAAAAAATTGTTTAATTTGCTTAAAAACCAAAAGAAAAAAATTTGAAAACGATCGTCAACTTAAAAAATCTTTATTCAAAGAAAAAGGTTCGTCACATCAAAACTTATGCAAAACTTCATTCAAAACATAACGTCAGCGGCAAAATTGAAATAAAACAACAGAACAAACTCGAAACCGCAAAGGTAAAAAAGATTCATCTGATCAAATAAACTTCATCAAACAATACGAACATTTGTCCCTTGTCTCCAACTAGCCAAAAACCCTTGTGAGTCTTTGTTATGACAATCATATTCTGACGAGTATTTTTCAATCGCACCAATGAACCGACAACAATCTTTCCAATGTGACGATCTCTTAGCTTGAAGTCACTCGAATTTTCTCCCGTAAGATCAATTTCGTAACTTCCTCGGATGAACTCCAGCGAGAAACACTCATCAATGATTCCTTGACAGAAAACTTTCGGAAATCTGAAACGATAAAACCAAGGACTCTAATTAGTTAAATGAAGATTTAATTTGGTTAAAATACATACACATCAAATGGATTCGGAGGTATTAGTTGCTCTCCAACTCGCTTCAAGGTTCCGTGGGGCTTCCCAAAACAGTAGGCTTCTCCATTGGCCGCGCAATGATTATGGACACGACGAGGAGATTTTCCACATGTAGCAGTCCCGTCCGGAAGCCAAGCAGGGGGGGTTCCATAACTTGAACTGAAAAGATTAAAAACGATGAATTTCACGTTTCAAATTTCCAGCTAGAGACTCTCTCTCACCTGATATCTTTCCATTTCTGGACTCCAAATTCTATGGCAAGACCAAACTGAATAGCTAACGCATGATCTCGAGCAAAGACCAAATACGCTCGCATGTAAAGATGTCCAAAAGCCCCTCTGATGTCACACGTCTTAGCAAAAGGTAACAAATGCAGGATCGGGGTAGGAAGCGGAATCCAGGCAGGACCATCTATTTTTAAATTTCCTTGCCGTACCCCCACGATTGAAACCAAGTAATTATGGAAAGCATCTTGTAAAGCATGCGCAGCATTTGTACGAATCGAATCAGCAATTTGACGGGATCCATCCGAGAACCGCAAGGGGAAAATTGGCAATCCCTGATAATCTTTGACTAAACCCGAGTGGACAAATGAGGAATATTGACAAACTGGAGGGGGAGAAGCCCCAAGAGCAAAAGCCGTGACCCCGAATTCGAGAGCTATGTTACTCATGAACGTATTAAATTCCTAGAATCAGCAATTTGACGGGATCCATCCGAGAACCGCAAGGGGAAAATTGGCAATCCCTGATAATCTTTGACTAAACCCGAGTGGACGAATGAGGAATATTGACAAAGACCTCCCCCTCTTCGGGGTTCTCGTTTTCGGCACTGGGGCTTAAGCTCTCGATACAATGAGTACTTGCATAATTTAAGGAGGTAATCGAACAGTTTGCACCATAGAACTAACAGGGTTCAGAAGCAAGCCAGATTTTTGAAGTCGTTTGTACCCATCCGAACGTAGACTTGAGCGAATTCGAAGTCCTCGCCTAGATTCAAATCCTCATAAACTTTCTTCTTCCACTCAGCTGCAGTGTAGCTGGTCCCATGAGCGAACGAAATCCCACTGACAGAATACTGGAAAAATATAAAACTATTAAAAAACTCTAAAATGAACTCCTTCTCATAATATTTACCTGGAAAACCTCAAAGGGAAGGTCCGAAGTCATGTGGGAAAAATCAAAAACGGGCTTTTGAGAGATCCGGTTAGGATCAATATGAGACACAAACGTATCCCGTCCTTTGCCAATTCTAATGTATGCTGTCATCGATGACGAAATTATCAAAACTGCCACCTTCTTCGGATCATTTGCTCTTTTCGGTCCTTTCAGCTTGAAATCCGGGGTTCCATGCTTCCAATCTTGAACTAAAACCCCTGGGATCGGTAATTGAATAGCGCCAAGTTTCTTTATGTGCTCCGGGGTGAGACCGAGTCGCTTCGCCACATTTCGACGATACTTTATCAGGTCCTTCGGAAAATATTGCTTGGTCCCCATCAATTTTCGTAAATCCTCTAAAAAATAAGGATTGAAAAGGGTTTTCATTATCTACCTTAAATAATTCTGAAGAGACTTGAATACATACCATCGGTAATGCTGGGATCTGCTTCCGTTGTAACAGTAAAAATAGTCGAAGTCGTCGCAGCTAGATTGGGCGGCAAAGATCCAGATCTTTCTCCTGGCGTCGGAAGTAAAGGAACCGGCGACGGTTTGGAAGTGGAAACTGTTGACTTCATTTGGGATGAAGTCGAAGGTTTTGATGCCTGGGGTTGCATCACTGACGTAGATCCCGTCGAAGGAGCACTTGGTCGAGCTGGAGTCTGCGACGTGGAAGCCTGATGATTTGACATCCCAGGCGGAATAGGAACGACGGGGAGCCCTTGACGAGCGGCATAACCTTTTAACAATTGATCCCTCTTTCCAATCCGTAAAGTGACAGTCTCATCGCCATGTCCTACTCGGACGGAAAGCATCCCATTTTCTATATGAAGAAAAAAGGAAATAGATACTCAATTAACTCTCTTTTTCTTATATGTTTATAAACTTGAAGATGAAAAGGTTTTTTATACATACCATCATGAGAAATGTGGCATCCTCGATCCAATTCAAACCAGAAAGACTTGTGTCCCCGCAGTTTTAAAAGAAAGGTCCCAAGATCCGTCGCCGATCTGTCTTTCATGGCCAAAGAGAATTCCCGTTTGCTGGCTCGGGCTTCTTGGTCGGCGAGTTGAAACAGCTCCTGACTGAACTCCGCCTGTTGTCGTCGATCCACCAAATCCGAACTTCGTTCCTCCATGTCAGCTACCTCCTGCTCCAGTTCCTCCAAACGTGCTCTCTTCCTCGAAGAGCTGTCCTTGCATCTTTTGAGCTCAGCTGAAATCCCCTTCTTCGCCATCTGGGCAATCCCGTGGTTCTTCACGACTTCTGCATAATCTAACAGCTTGGTCCATTCCGCCGAGTCCAATCCACGAAGATCCTTTGCTCGCTCCTTTAACTCCTCCGGCAATTGAACCAACCCCGACTCGTCCTCTGGGACCTCTTCAGCATCGTAAAAGGGTTCTGTAAACACATAATTTCTAGATCAGTCACAGTATTAATCATAAAAAGGGGGACTTCCCTACAGTAAATAATAAAAAGGAATTACCAGGTAACAATAACGATTCCTCATCCATTGGATCGTCCTCATGGACTGTTGAAGCCGCTCCCGAACCAGAGGTTTCCCCTTCAGCAAGATCTGTTCAAAATTTAAAACGACTGTTAATCATGAAAAGAAAAATTAATAAGAAAAGTGTTTATACCTATGATAAGCGGATTCACATCATCCATTCTGCGCTTCGTTTATCAAAAACTTCTTTTTTCACAAGAAAATTCACGAGTTGCTATCAAAATTTCCTCGAGGAAAAGTTTGTTACAAAAAATTTGCTTGTTTACCCGTCTGAAAAGACACAAAAATATTAATGACAAAGTCTCACTTTCTTTAGTCCTCTAGGACGTCACTCACGAGTTCGTAATTCAAAAAATTCATAACCGCGACAAAGGATCTGAAAGGATTTGAAGACTCTTTAACGGAATCTATGAAAGGGAATCCGAAACCTATCATTTCAATTTCACACTTCTTGAAAAACTCATTCTTTCCTACAAGGTCTCCTTCAATCAATCTCAAACTATGAGCTTTGAATGATATCTCTTTATCATCGGAGAATTATTGCGAAGAATTATTGCGGAGAACTATTGCGAAGAACTATTGCGAAGAATTATTGCGAAGGATTATTGCGAAGAATCAATACGGGAAATCATTACGGGAAAATAGCACAAAGAATCAAAGCTGAAATGGAATCAAAGCTGAAACGAGATCAAACAAAAAAGGGAATAGAATTAAAGCTGAACGGGAATGAATACTAAGCAGAATATTCTAAAAATTTAATGAACGGAGCGCTCCTAAATATCTCTGAAGTAATTCAAGAATTCTGATTTCAAATTGA
Organism: Notodromas monacha; assembly: GCA_905338405.1. Taxonomy (NCBI): domain Eukaryota; kingdom Metazoa; phylum Arthropoda; class Ostracoda; order Podocopida; family Cyprididae; genus Notodromas; species Notodromas monacha. Next base: position 17,296 of record CAJPEX010000975.1, read on the forward strand.
GCAAAACTATTTTTTACGAAAACGGATCTCAGCCACGACAACAGCACCGACACGACGAAATGCGCACGACAAACAGGAAGTTCACTCCTTTTTCCTATGTTTTCTCGAGTGTTTTCCTTCTATCTAAGTAGGGCCTGGCCAGCCCGAAAAGAGAACTCTTTCTAATTCGAATTTTTTGAAATTCAACCTTTTTTCACTCAGGGATAAATAGCTCTTCCTAGATCGCCGAAAGATTCCGAACTGAACTCAAAAGCTCCGGAACTGCTGGTTTTTTATACTCTATGGACCCTCTCAAGGCCTATACAACGGAAACTGAAGTTAAGACTCATCCTGTATTTCGTCGAAACAAGTCAACCGGGGGGGGAAAAATCAGTTTACCGGGGGGGGAAAAACAAGTTACTCTTATGCTGTTCCGAGAAAACCGGTCGTAAAAACGGAAGGGAATTGGCGCCGCGTCACTTTTTCGATTCGCGAGAACTTGTTTGCCGAGATTTACGAGCGCGCATGTGTTCACTTTTTTCGTTGAACTGACTCACTTCCAGTTAGCTTCCTCTCTTAAATTGATGCACTTTCTCTCGTTTTCGACGCACTTTTGTTTTTTCTGAACCATAAGTCCTTAAAAAGGGATCAAAAACAAAAGGGGGGGTTTTGTCGAAAATTTAAATGAGGGGTGTTTAGAAACACGAGATTTGCTAGGAATCGGCAAAAGACCGATAATCCTGAAGGAATCTCGTGGGACGAGGAATGACCTCGAGTTCCCACGATCTTCCTCCCAGAAAACGCGTCCTCTAAATTCGTTACGCTAAAAAGACCTTGCGATCCAAGGATATTCCTTGAATAAATTCAAAGGATTACTTTCCGGAAAAAACAGTATATAAGCAAAGGGATTTCCAATAAACAGACACAGTCCAGTTCAGACCTCGCGACAGTCCGACGATTTTGCGTTTGGGTTTGGGTTTGCGGTTTGCGTTTTGCGTTTGAATTTGCGTTTGCGTTTGCGTTTGCGTTTGCGTTTGCGTTTGCTTTGGCAGTTATTTTATCATCTCTGAAAAATATACCACTTTAAACTAGGACGCTGGTCCCGGCCGCAGCCCGGCTGATTATCTGGTTTTATTTATAATCTTTTCTTTTCGATTCATATTTACTATACACTCCTCGATCCTTCTATTTTTTATCGGAAGGAAAATTCTGATTTTCTTTCCTTGTCTGAAAGCAGTATAAAATCTCTTTCTGACAAAATTGGTAGCAGAGCGTGGTTAATCTAACAAAAAACTTAGTTTCTCAGCGCTGAGTGTTAAAACTTCGAAGAACTTATCCCGTGTAATCAAGTGTATTATATTCAATTTCCGTGTGTATCAAATTCTCTGGTGTAATCAAGTGTTTTGTATTCAAATTCCGTGTGTATCAAATTCTCTGGTGTAATCAAGTGTTTTATATTCAAATTCCGTGTGTATCAAAATCTTTGGTGTGATTAAGTGTATTCTAGTTTGAATTCCGGGTGAATTGACATTTCTATCAACCTTTTAAGTGGATCGAATTCTTCGGTGTATATAAATTTATTTTTGAAAGTTCAAACTTTCCGGTGTATCTAAGTGTATTTGAATTTCGTGTGTATCTAATTCTTTGGTATTTTTTCTGCGAATATCATTTAAAATTAGTGTTAGTTTAAAAACACTCGGGTTCGCGTATCTATAGTAAAGAGGTTGTCTAAAAGGAGGTTTTTTGCATATCTTTTACTAAATTCGATTTTCTAAACTTACTTGGTCTAATTTTTTCTGACCTGACGACTTACTGAAAACCATCAAGTAACAAAGAAAAATTTAAAAGGAAAACTATGCCTAGAGGTCGAGGTCGCCCTTCCATCAAAGAAAAGGGAGAACGCGGCAGAAATCCTGCCAGAAAACCTTTATCCGTTTCAAATAATATTCTTCCAACAACTCCAATCCAAAGATCGAGATCCCAGTCAAGTCGAGCTTCAACTAGAATGACACCTCTTTTTTCCCCTCTAACCTCTCTAACCTCAAAACTATATCTCATAGTTAGAGCAGTAAGAAAAGGGGATTGTGCTTTTAAAGAACTTGATAAAGAAAATCGGAAAATCATGTTTGAAGATATTCTCTCAAAATTTCTGGAGTTCTCTGAATTTTATGACTCTTTACTACTAGAACCTATTGATGATCAGACTATGATCGAGCTAACTCTTCTCAGGAAGGAAATCGGTATTCTATTTGCGTTTGCGTTTGCGTTTGCTTTGGCAGTTATTTTATCATCTCTGAAAAATATACCACTTTAAACTAGGACGCTGGTCCCGGCCGCAGCCCGGCTGATTATCTGGTTTTATTTATAATCTTTTCATTTCGATTCATATTTACTATACACTCCTCGATCCTTCTATTTTTTATCGGAAGGAAAATTCTGATTTTCTTTCCTTGTCTGAAAGCAGTATAAAATCTCTTTCTGACACCATCCTTACTCACGACGTGACGCATGCGGGCGTTCGGCGGAAAACACGATATTCAGACGCGTGACGAGCATTCGAGTGACTCGAGGGAAAAAAAATGTTGACCGGCTGGAAAGTTCGCGACGCAGTTGCGTTTTTGCAAGGCTCTTATGCAAATGTTGCACTGAGAAGACAAAATGGGAAGAGCAGCGACTTTCAAACAAATCGAGAGGAAGGACTCCTTGATTTCCTTTCATGTTGCATCCGGGATCGTGACGTGATGTGGTCGCTAATGGCACTTCGCCGGCCAATGGACTTTAAAAAGCGACACCTTTCTTGGTCGGTATAGCTCGTTATCCGTTCGAAGTAAGCTTACCCTCGAATTGGTTGCAGCAGCAGAAATAATCTCGAAAAACGAAATAAAACATAAAACCGTAAATCAGGTTTTAGTGGAGGAGGAGTTTTCATGCAAATAGAAATTAAAGCTCTCTGTCATGGGTCGGTGAATTAAAATATCAACCTAGTTAGCTTGCATGAATCCTTAGAGTAACTACAGGGATAAATTGAAGAAAAAATTGTGCACTTTAACGTTCAAGAAGGTCTTCTCTTTGCCGAAGTCACTACTGCCTGTGTGTTACGCAAACACGAACCTTTTTTCGTGGCACGATTCTAAATTATGCTTCATTTAGAAAAGCATTTAATACTTTCTCGAAATATTGGTCTCAAATAAATAATCCATCTCGGATTGATGATGTCGTAGAAAACGTCAATATGTTGAATTGTCCACAAGAAAATATTTTTTATTGATATGCGAGCTTTGTTTGTTGCTTCTCAGCGGCCACAAGGGTCAACATATTTTCCGAAATTCCCCCTCCCGCTCACTCATCCATTCAACAAATTCAGGCACACCGAAGGAAAAAAGAGACTACATCACAGTAAAATCATCAATCCTTGGCACTTTTAAATATCACAGATATTATCTGTACTACAATGCAGTTATTCAACAACATTTTCCGGTTAGAAATTGGTGTCGGTGTAAAAGGATGGCCAGTGATGTTCGCATTCTTCGACGCGTTCCCACGTTTACATGCTAAATAAGAAAGATGGGATCGGAGGTTAGTTGAAAAAGCATACAGTTTGGCAGGAAAGTCTCGTTTTGTAACCTCGCGGAAATTGTTTTCTCTCGCGCTATGTAGACACAAAGATAATCCTGTCGCCTTTATCCACCCAAGCGTCGGCCCAAGCAGGAGCAGAAATCCAGCAATCTTGTTGTGCGATCGAACCTTGTGCATACACGCAGACTGCATGCTGATGGGCCAGCCTGATGGCTGCTCCCGATACCCCGGAGAAGCCACACTCAGGTGGCATTGCCGTTCGTTTGAAGTACAACCCTGATTCAGTCGGGCTTATGCAGAAAGCCGGCAACTTTGCATGGGTTGCACGTAAGGAGTCTTGAAAGTGGGCGTGAGTCCAACGATCGCTCGACTTCCTGAGACCAACATTTCTCGCCCGATTTTCCCCCGCTGTTTTCAGGGTTAACGCAATGTTTGACGTCGAGGTCAATAAAATTCTCTCATTCCTGATAAAATAAAGCATTTCCTCAAGCTAGCCGCCGTCTTGATGGGATCTTGCCACCAAGTGTGTAATTAATGGCTGAACTCATAGTGAAACCCGCGGTTGAATAAAATGGCCACGATGATAAATTGTGAGTGTTTTCCGGTGTAGTTACCACAGTTTGTCTCCCGCGTTCAAGAACATCATTCCGAATAGGGGTGGCTAAGATCTTCGCGTAATGCACTGGGTTCTCGTCTTCCCATTCCTAATTTGCAGACAGGAAGCCCAATACATTCATAAGAACCTAGTGATTGAAAACGGAGGATTTTAGTATAGATTCTGAAGGTGCGTTATTGTCAATACTCCACGATTAATGAAACTTATAACTTCTCTTTTTTTTCTCTGATTAAAATGAATACGGGCAGTGTTCTTGGAATTTTCAGAGATCGCGGATTTAATATTATATATATATATGAAGTTCAGAAAGAACCAATTATATACAACAATGCAGCAAATTCGCGATATAGAAGAGTTTGAATCACTTGAAATGCAGATTTCTGTCAGGTTATGCTTCGTGGTTTCCCTCTGTGTTTAGAAGCACGTTCAGTGAGTTAATGCATTGATTAAATGGGTGTAAAGTATATTTTCCCTCTAAACTCGAATTTTCCGTAAGACGCATCATAATGATTTCATGTGTACGTGACAAAAGTCACAAAACCAGATAAAAAAGAGTTTTACGATGGATTTAATGGCTTCTCTGTGGATTTAAATGACGGTGTTTACTATGGAACACGATACTGGCAAAAATTGGGCAACGCGTGAGACGTATTGCGATATCTTTCCACGCGCAATAGAGCAGGACGAATCGAAACTCCTGGTCTAACAGTTTGAAGTCTCTTTTTTCCTCTCTACCTCCCTCTCTCTCTCTAAATATTTTTCTTTCTCTAAATATAAAATTTTTTTCTCTCAATTCATCTATTTCTGCTTCTTTCTTCCTTCTTCGTCCGCGCACTTTCCATCATGAAAAGCTGCAATGACTGCTTCAGAAAGTGAAATCGCCGCATTTTCGCTCCGTGTCCGAAGTCCGCTGCTCTCGCAGAGTTGATGGCAACAGCAGATTACATCACATCACCATTATGATGTTCACGGGCTGCGATGCAGAACTTTGCGGTAGATCTCGTAAATACTCAGTCATTTTTGTGGAAAATTTTTTCAGAGGGAACGTGAGCTGAAGTGAAATTCGCGAAAGCTTTTAAGAGAGCCAAGACGTGGATTTTTTGTACCTGAGGACTCTGTCTCTTCGTTTCCGTGCGTTGATCAAGCCTTCATTCAAAATTGAATGAAAAAACACAATGCTTCTTCGTCATCAGCATTATGGCTGAAAGAACGTCGGTTGCCTCTTCTCGCGTTTACCAATATCTCACTGAAAAGACGATAAAGCTTTCTCCAGGATTTCTTCCCCGACATGTTCTTTAACAAATGAGATGACTTTCAAGAGACAATTTAGACTATATGCGGGCGAACGACAGCTGTATTTTACTGTAGGAATTCCATACCCCAGAAGAAGCAAATTATGCTTCACAATACGACCGCTACAGTTGAAGATGTATTTTATTTTTTTCCTGAATGCACAAAAAATCGTACGATTTTTCCCAGCTTCAGAAGACCCTGGAGTTTGAGACTCAATTGGAAGCCGTATCTGAATCAGGTCGCCCCCATTTCCCTCAATTGCGGAACTGTGGTGAATGAAAGCTTTTCCTCGCGATTAGCAGAGCATGTCCATGAAAAAACGTATTTCAACCGGGCGTTCGCATTAGTTCTGATAAGGGAATGCATTGGAAAAAATGTTTTAAATTAACGATACAACCATCAGAAGCTGTGAAGATTTTATGTTAGCGAGTTACCTCCATGATTCTAACCTGAATGATTTAGGATGGTTTTGCAGCGTTTTTAAATCAAAATTATGAACTTTTACTCTATTTTGCTGGTGTAAGGATTTTTACATGCATAATGCAATTCTTGTGCTGAAGTTGGTCATAATCCATGATTGAAACAGTAACCAAATAAAATAACCATCCATTGAGAATAATCAGTTTCTATATATTTTCTCTTAGGAAATATATTACTTTGTTGCAATACCTCAGTGATTAATAATAAAGTTATATAACATCACAAATGATGTGACCATGCGGAAAACTTTCGAGCCATAAACTATACTACCTAACTTACCAGATTTGATTAAGATGCCCGTTTCAGGATTTCATCAGAAATTGCGCGAAAAATGTTTACGATTTTGGGACCAAGACCCAACCAAAAAAAGAAATGATTCATATGTTAAAAATCCAGGCAAGCCTTTTCACGTTGAATATATATGTATAATACAATCACGGCTTCAATTCTAAGTTAAGTGAGACAATGCACACATTTCAAATTATTTGTTGCAAAAATGAATAATTTTCAAAAGGTATTCTTGTTCGTGTAAAATTGCTAAATCGCCAATGGCTAAATGTTAAGCTCAACTTCTCATGCATGATTGAAAACGCTGTATAAATATAGGTGTTCGTTCCATAAAAATTATTAAACACAGCACAGTTTTGAGAATGATGTATAGTGAAAACTATGAACAGTTTTCCTCCGTTAAAAGGAAGGAGAGCTTTTGAAAAAAAAAAATTTTTCAAAGGGCGGTGGAATGAAATGCAATAAAGGCCGTCTGCAGTCAGCGAGAACACGTTGTAATCGGATGCAAAAAATGTGAAAACACCGTGCTTTCAGAAGCGGAGCCAGCTTTGATGTAAATCTTCGGGGCTGGGACAGTTTGAATGCCGCATGGTTCTGCTCCGATTGGAAAGCAGTGCGAAAATCACGGACCGCGACGAGAGCGTTCGCTCGAACGGCGCTTGGGGGACGGCGTGGAATCTTGCCGACAGTCATTGAGCCTTCAGCATCACTCACGTGGAGGTAACAAGGAAAAGTTGTCAAAAAACTGGAAAAAGTGAGAGTGGAACGCCGAGCGTTTTTCCCCCGCTGCCGTCAGAAACAGAGCGTCATTGCCGCGTTCGCTCGTCAGTGGGAGAGCCGGGCTTATTCGGCATGTGGGGCGATCAAGAGTTTCTTTTGGGTGCCGAGAAAAAAAAAAAAGAGTGCTGTTCTATTATACGATCTTTCATCGAACGTACGCTGAAAACTCTCATTAATGTGCCACACGCATGTGATGTCGCTTATTAAACTCCTGTAGAGGGCGTTGATTTATTTTTGCAGTCACATACCTCGAATGATTTACTCGACTAAGAGCTCCCTTGCTTCCGGCGAACTAATGACCGGCATATATTCGTGTATCGTATACCCTGTACTGGGGTCTCATTTCTACAGTCTCAAAATCATTCATCATCTTCAAAATTCAATAGAAAAATTCAACCATCAAATTTCCTAGCCCCTATTTTCCTCGTCGTAATTCAAGTACTGTATTTTTGTTGCCCTGGTTTTAAACAATAATTAAATGCCAAAGAGATATCAGTCATCAGTGACCGGCTTTGCAGGTGCACAATACGGGACAATGCAACTTCTATCATTTTCAAGCTAAAACAGAGATATTACAAAAATGTGGGTGAATTTAAGATCAAACGGAATAACTTCAAAAATGTAATTTTTGCCCATTTTATAACGCTATATCACTTCAACATGTTAAATTTATTTCTTCCGGAAAACGAGCGGGTATTTCTCGCTTTCTGAATTTTACCACATTTCTTGCAGCATATGCAGTTTTATGCTGCAATTTTATTTGCCAATTTTCAGGCGAACTGGATTTTTAAAGCACTATTGTAAAAAAAATTAATGTGATTTGATTTCGTAGGCAGAATTAATATCGTGTTTTAAACGGAGAGTTATCGCCCACTGACACAACGAGCTATATGATAGGACCATTATTTTCTGGATTTCGAAAACTGGGTAATGACTCCGTTTTCAAATATAAGCAAAAATTATATAGTAAATGGAGAGTAAAACTGTAAGGATTACCACTGGATATTAGACATGTTTTTTCCGCCCGCGGGGATTGAAACTGTTACTATGGTACATAAAAATCGTCGGTTGGTATTTCCGTCGTCCAGGATATTTCGTCCATTTGTAATCGCATAGTAAAACAGCACTGAGGAGAGCAAGAAAGATGCAAAAAGGAATCTGCTTGTTGCTGCTGTGCGCCGGGTTCGCCGCGGTCGGGATTCTGGCAAACGACGCGGAGGAGCAAAAGACCGTGAGTGCAATGCCAGACATCCTCCAAATTTAATACGAAAACGCGAGGGCAGATCTGACATTAAGAGCCGGGAAGCTGGTCCCGAAATTGTAACGTCTCACCATTCCAGCCGGAAACTGCGTGTGCATGCGTCGAAATTTTCTACGCCAAGGACCGCGTTGACAACAGGACTGTGCAACTCACCAAGTGTTTGGAAGACCTCGGGGAGAGCTTTGATGTCGGAGATGGTGAGACTGCGTCTGGTCACTGTTTTACATAAGTGTCAAATTAAACCTGCCATAAATTCCCATCTTTGCCACCACCGAACGTCGAAATTGCTCAGGCCGGAAAATAATCCACTAATCAACTGATTACTGTTAAAATAGGGCGGCTTAATTCATAAACCGACACCTGTGCAAAAAAGATATCAACCAGTCTGGCAGTAAGCATTTCTTCTAGAATCATATACCCTAATACGGCGAAAATAAAAATCAGCAAATCAATCGACGTCAAAATTTGGATGCAATGCAGTTCCGAAAAATTTCCGTTCAATTTCGCTGAATTCAATACTTGAGTTTACCTGATTTTTTATGGGGAAACCCTTTTACCCCAAAGAAAGAATCCGGAAACCCCCTTTATTCAAGTGAACTAGATCAAAGAAGTAAATTACAAAACACTAAGTCAAAAATGTATGCAGGCAGAAGTGATTAGATTACGCTATTTTCGATTAGATTATGCTATGTTAGTCTGCTTCAACTTCAGTGAGGTTAGTTTATTTTTGTGTTCTTAGAGTGGAACCGGCCGAACTTCGAGAAGACCATCAGTCAACCCTGGTTAGGCAGGGTTAGTTGTGATAAGTTAGTTAAATTAGGATAGCTTACGTATGCCAAGTTATTAAGGGGTTATGAAATAGTGCGAAAATCTTCCACAGTTGAGGTTTAAACTGTTCCCCCTTCCTCGGCTGCATATATGAGCACTTTTATGCAATTGCCTTTCCGTACTTTCTATTTTAGGGGTAATGGATTCAAAATCAGTGTGAAGATCACGAAAATTAGCATTCGATTCTCCCACGTCGACTTTGGTCGGTGGTTGAAAGAGAATGCTTCATAGCGAAGGCTGAGCGGCATTGATTAACGCAATCAGTCCAATCAATGCCGAATGCGTAGAAGACTTTTATTCCCGCGAAGTGGGGTTCGAATACCTATGTGTTTTGTGTTCTTCCGCAGGACCCGACACGAACAAAACGTGTTCCGAGAAGGTGGCTGATTTCCAGTTGTACTTCGCGACCCTGAATGAAGAAGAAAGTGCGGCTGATGAGTTTTCCGCACAACTCGACCGCTGCTTCTACAAACGCGTAGGCTGGGTAAGTGGGCCGATTTCGCTGATCGTTCCGGTCGTGATAACAGTCCCCCCCTACTCTCTCAACACAGGCCCTTGAGAACGGATACGTGAACAAATCGGGGGTCGTGGACGAGATCAACGTCTCCTTCTCGGGCCTCGGGAAAGAAATCGCGGAACTCCCGGGAGTCAAGGAAATGAAGAAATTGCTGGTACACCGAGCAAAGGCGGAGTGCGAGGACAAAATGGCGAGTCACTGCGCCCGTTCCGCGGGTCCCAGCACTGCTGAGCTGATTTTTTGCCCTTTGTTTGCAGATGAAAAACTTTCTGCAATGCGTATACGCGCCTTGCTTCAAAGGCCTGTAGAGGCGACGGTTCGAGTTACACGATTTCCATCGATGCGAGCCGGAGACCTGCTTACTTCTTCGTCAGAGAATTTCCCGCTGCTAGATCAAAATGCCTGTTGCAGGAAGATGGGTTGAACTGTTTTCGAGGAAAGAGATCATGCTTCATTCGTCGACGAACGTGGCGTGAGGTATTTTCTGAGGCGGTTCATTCCGTCGACAAACTTTTGACCGAGTCACGAGGAATTCCCAGGTCACGAAAATAACGCGAGTTTCCTTTTCCGCGGCTTTCGTGAATTTACGCCGGTGGAATTCGAAAGTCGAGCTGAATCATTTTACTCGGATCCTCGTACTGCATCATCATACGAGTTCAAAGCTTCTGTCCCTGCTGCGTCTAGCGTTCAAGGGCAGCCTTTTTCATGCACGGGTAACTGTCACACGTCATTTGCTCCGCAAACATGGTGCAGATTATTCATCATATTCCCCGTCTCAGTGTCGTCGTGAAGTCTCAGAGAACAAAGCAGCATTTTTATATGCAACAGTGTTTCCCGGCCGCTGCAAAAATTCCAGCTCAAGCCGAGCATAACTTTTCTTTTCCAGGAATTTCATCTCAAAAGTTCATCCGAATTGATGTTTCATTCCGTTGCTTGTAAATTCTACCGACTCTGTAGGAGTAGGGTACTTTGCAAACGAAGCAGTCTCTCTTGGCTCATCAGTCATGACTATGACATTTCGTCGGTTGCCTTTGTCATTCATCAAAGGAATCTCGAAATAATTCATGCATAATGTATTCCACTGTTCGGAAAACTACTGACGCACTCGGAAAACGGAAAGCTGCGGAAAATGATGTCGTTCCCATTACCATTTGAGGGCAAAATATATCGTTTTGAATTTTACCGCTGCTGGTCGATTTTTCGGTGCGTTTCGATCCAGACACCGCAAGTGAAGGAAAGAAATGACACATTTCGTATGCCTTGTCAAAAATTTCGCAACAGTGGGAATCGGGACAATGCACCAATTTTGCTGGTCGTTCCGCTGCTTGTGTCTTTCAAAGCACATGTGAAGTACGAAGGCTGTTTCCTACGTTTTTTCAATCGTTCTCAATAATTGGAGGTGCACAAAGGCGGAACGGAATTGACCGAATTTTCTTGACCGTTATACTATCTTTCAATCATTCCTTGGCCGCAGTTTAATTTTTATCCCGATGGAAAGCGTGAGAAGAAAAGAATTCCGTGCGATACAAAAGTCCCATTTTGCAAACACGCTTCTTTCGTGCACTAGTCGATTGTCAAACCTACCCAGCCAATAAACAAGTAAGTTCAAACTCTATTTCAGGAATAATGCTTGATTTGTCTGCCTTATTTTTTAAAGAAATATTTGTGTCAACGAATGCGAGAATTTCCCTAAAATTCCAACTGTTATGTATAAAAATAATTGCGTCAGGGCTACGAATCCGTCGCAGAATAAAGTTGTTATCGTGTTTATTCAAGTTTTTTGGTTGATTTCGACGGTTGACACCCCGAAGTATCCGGCCAGACATGAACATTGTTAAGATTTTTCAATTAATGGATTCATTGGTTTGAAGTGTAACGGCATTTGAAGTAAACACAAAGACATTGAATAGCAGTGAACCTAGCACTAACGTGAATATGGCCAACGAGCTGATTCAAATAAGATGTCTTTACTCGGATCCAAGAAACCTTGCTACTTAATCCAAGGTAATAAGAAATGTAGGAACAATCCTTCATATTATTAATGAGAGAATTTTGCGGGGACGGGAAAAATCAGTTCATTTGTGACACCGTGATGTCGAGAAGCGTCACGGACTTTTCTTTGTTCATTGTTGCGCTTTTCAATCGATGTATAGAACGGTCGGTGCAACCGGGTTACTCCGACGGAGGCCATAACAGGCACAAACGGTGTATGTGATGCAGAAATCGAACTCTTCGATGCATATTTGACGAGGGCCAGAGTCGCTAACAATTTCAGAGAGACTCCGTGAGAAGCAAGAAACAGTCTTCAATGTATGATGAGGGCAATCTTTCTTGCCTGTTGGGGTGGCTGCAGAAAAGCTAACCAATGATACCTTGTAGCTCCGCGATGCTGAGGAAGGCAATTTTAAAAGCCTACTGCTCCTTAGATGTGGAAAGATGTCTCGGGGTCTAGAATGGAAGCGTTCGGAGCAGTAAAATGGGTTGGGTAATGCTGATCTCCGGAATACGGCCCTGTTTTTGGGTCGCCAATAGATGGCGCCAGGCGACCCAAGAAACGATCTCCCTGCGCCTGACTCAGTGTGTGAGGTAGCAGGAAATCCCTGCTGCCAAACTGGTTTGCCTTTCCTGAGGAAAACCAGTAATGAGGAGGAAGGCAGGAAACCGTAGCTCAAACTCAGGCGTAGGAAGAGGATTTTTTGTACATTCTGAAGCTAGCTCTCATCTGAGAAATACCCCAGGAATTAGGATTCTGTGGATTTCGTTGACGTGTTTGTGTGTGCTTTTGCTGATTGAATTATTTTGCCTCCAAACTCTACTGCACCGCGTTCGTTCTGTTTGTCTTATGTTGTTCAATTAGTAAGAAAGTAAAGATCTTTTGAAGATCTCTCTAAGAGGTACCTGGCCTCATAACAGCTGATTGAAGCGTTTCAATTGTGAAAATGCATTATTGAAGTAATGCGGTTGAAGGAACTGCGACAACGAGTCCTCCTTCTCTTTGGATTTCTTTACAGTTTTTGATTGAAATACATTTTGGATCATCCTTGACAGTTTTCCCTTAATGTCATGTAATATTAAAAACCTCAGAATTACAAAAATATCTTACCATGCCATGAAGCGATTTCTTAATGCATATACTGCTGTAATCAAAAACAATGAATCTCCTTCCGGACAGAATAAAATATTGTAATTGATTTCAGAATCCTGAGTAAACGTTATTGGCTCAGTGTCACTGCTGGATTTCCATTCTGATCCTCGAGCTTTCAGGATACTTTGACATGGAGGCGATGCAGGAATACCGCGAAATTCTTTTCAACGCTACAAAAAAAATTGTAATTGGGGAAAGCCAATTTTGTTCAGCGGTGATTATGCATGGGAGCTTCATTTGACGCGAACGTGGTCATTCGCAGTGGATGCAAGTGCATGATGCTGCATCAGCGTTGACGCATTCTTTCAGAAAATATCAGGCAAAGAACGGAGACAAATAAAAGACTGCTCATAAACTCGAGCAATGAACAACAAGTAGAGATGGATTCTGAGTAGACCAAAACAGAGTCTTCGTGACGACAGCTTTGTAACGCAGAAAAAAATAGACACAACTGCTCTTGTAAAGGCGCGCCGACGAGCTTTGTGGGCTGGACCGGTGTCGTCCCGGAGGCGCCGTTGTCGATGACTGGAGTGGATTTCAGCGTTTTCCTTTTCATGCCTCTGCGGGATTGTCGGGTCTGATTGAAAGCCGGGGGTACTCATACGCGAGTGGACAGAGAAAAGCGCTGCTGTTCGAACTCCCCGCCAAGCACTCCTCCGTCTTGATTGAATACAAGCACGGCCCATCTTGATAAATCCTTGCAACCCGCACTGAGAACGTTCTGTCAGCTGGCAAATGCATTGGGGATGGGCGAAACGAACGTCGCTGCCCTCTTTTATCCCACTGACGATAAAGGAGACTGCAACAAACGAGCTTGGCGATTCAGACAGCCGACTGGTTGTCGCACGTGTCCTTTCGTGTATTTATGGAGATGTAAGGCGCAAGGGGGGAATAATATGGCATCAAATTATGTGTCCAATGAGTCATTGAGGTTAAATTATGTCTGTCTACCCTTCCGCTCTCCCCGCCTTTCCTCGGCTACACTTTGTGCACAAGCAAATTTCAACGATTGATGTCCTGTCGCGGATCTTCCAGCCAGCATGTGGGTTTACTATTTTTCTTCGGCTTTGATAAAGATGTGGTCCGTTCACCTATGAATATCAGCCGGGCCAGAGCTCAGGGCTCGAAGGCTCTCCTCACAATACACGCCCATTACGTTATGCAGATTGGATGGCCATGGTCAGGCGAGCCCATTTTCGAGGATTTCCAGCCCGAGGGGACTGGGAATCCTCAGCCAAAACTGACTCCAAAGTGACTGCATCTTTCTTTTCCGTCGATTCCCTGTTTTGTGTCTCATAGAGCCGCTGAAGTGCTTGCATGCTTACTGTCTTCATAGCGTGAAAACGCAAAGCATTATTATCAAAGCGGCACTAGAAAGTGGGATTCTTATTCGAGAATCATTCTTCTTTCCAGAATAATGTACGAAATAATTTTAACTCGAATAAAGCTCATAATTCGAGCCATGACGTACCGCTAAAATGCCCCCAAAAAAAGTTGATGAAATTTCCAAAGACCTCTGATTCTTGAGCCGGTTCTCGAACGCCGATAGAAGCCACAATTATACGTATAAATTAATATTTTAAACTGCGTACCAATTTCACGAAAATGAGCCTTCAGCAGTTTGTTAGTTTGGGCTTAGATTTTGTTGTTGTTCGGTTATTTCTGAAGATTCTAGAACCTTCCAGGGTTCTCTAAGGCATTCCCGTCAATGTTTTCCCTCGTCATGCTGTGTGTCCATGCCAGGGACGTTTGAGATGATCCAACTGGAAAACATTGCTCTTCTCTTCTGCTTCGCGATAGCAAGGAACACGGACAAATTTCGATTCTACACCGATCATTCAAGATTCCCTTTGAAATATGTTTAAGCAGCTGAAGAGAAAGTAAAAAACATACATGCAATGATCGCGTTCTTCGAATGTTCAAATACGCAGACATGAAATTCAATGAAGAGTCAGTCATGCATTTAACTGGAGAAGAAGGTACAGTACAACATTTCTGAAGCGTGTCGCCAGAAGTTCTCGCGCAAGTTTCATGTTTCAGTTGAGCAAAAGAAAGTGTCTGAGAAGGCACACCTTGAAATAGAAATAGCGTGCTAACATTCCTGAACGATTTCCGTGCTCTCTAGAACGAGGAAGAGGGTTTCATGAGGATTACGCTTGATTCGTTTCGGCGTAGATATCTACGTATACGAGTCCTAGCTCACAGAGCGAAATTTCTGGTTTATCGTTCTAGGAAGAAGTGCTAAAGTTAACAATGGCGGTGCATATACTGAGTTATATCATTGCTGAAACATCCGCTTCCCTAGTGCCACGTAATCCGCCAGGCACTCAGGCCTTTCTTCTAACGTTCCCCGAGGACTTTGTATAAATAATGCTGTAGAAATCCCTGCCAAGAAGATCCGATTCTGCGTCAAGTCTGCGCTTTCGGAGACCCCAGACACTCGCAACAACGCCTTTCGAGGAACTATGAAATAAATAAACGATGATCTTTCATTTTTCCTCCGCGAAGAAACGAACAGAAAGAAGGCGCGTTTCTCATCTATCGCTGATTCATGGGACTCATCAGCAACGTACAGCGCGGGGCTCGGATCTATTTCCGTCCCTCTGTATCGCGTTGATCGGAAAGCGTATCAAACGCCTCTCTGCACGTTTCTGCGTCTGCAAAACACAGCTGTGAACTGCATGCGGATGCATTCAAGTTTTCCTGACGTCTGCAAACGCACAATGCACCTTGGCATGATTAAATGAAGAGTTTCCGCGGAAAGTGTCCTTTGTCCTCCCCGGCGCAGCCCTTTCGAGTGCAGATGAATTGCGTGGTTGCGGGTGAGAAATTCGAAGCTATTGTTGAGTATCGAGCCCAAGTTCTCAGCTCATATGAATATTCATTGCTCAACTCTGTATGATTAAACGTTTACAAGACCCGAGCTTTTGCAAAGAGACTATAGCCAGGGCTGAATCCAAGTCGGAATGTTTTTCTTGGCGTGTTCAGATATCGCGACACATTCCTCGAGTGTTTTGCTGCTTATTAGGAAACGAGGGACAATATGTACCGCATAATTTTACAGCTGGCTATTGATTGACTACAGTTGTGACACTGACAACCCCAAATTTCGACTGGTTGGAAAATCTGACCACGTTTTTAAAGCTGATATTTCCAAAGCTTTCGGGAAATCTGAGGGAAGCGCATTACACCATGTTGCACTCTACCACCGGGATCTCGAACTTGCCTAACCACGTCTTATGCCTCGCAGTTTTGAACAAACTACTGTATACAGGGCTCGACGCTGGAAGTACCGAGCATGTCAGAACTGTGAACCCAGGGTCGAAGCAAAGGTTTTCGTGTTTCTCCCTTGGCGTGTCCGGTACCAGCCGACAGGAGGCTGAAAGCAGTCTTCAAAACGAAAAGTCGGGCTGCGAGAAACGATGGCATCGCAGCAATGTGGCTCAAGATGGCCGCGCGAAAAAAATATCCTGAAAACAAGCTGCTTTGGACCTCGACCAAACGCTCGAAAAAGGGATCATAAATAGGGAGAATTAATGAGGGAGAGCATGAAACGAGTGACCGTGAGCGGACGTATATCCGTCATGGCACAAAGGAAGCTCGACTTCCTGGCCCGCGGAGAGAATGTGTCCGAGGCCCCGGGAGGAAAACTGGTCGCTTATGCACTGGCGCGCGGTGTCGGCTATGAACAGCCACCGAATGTAATAAAAAAAATCACGATCCTGTTTCTTTCCAGATGTAAAAACTACGTAAATTTTAGGATCTGCCGGAGAAAAGGGCTGGAATTACCGGAAGAAAACGGCGGTGGAAATGCTTTGATGGACTAAGCTCCTCCACCGCTTTTTATGGTAGACGAATGAGGCTATGGGTTCCCTCTTTGTAGTAAGCAGGTGACAGAAACTAAGCTTTTTAAATGTACGGCTTCAAAATCACGATTTATCGAGGCACATGAGCATTTTTAATTGCAGCTGCTCTTCACAAAGTGCAATTGAGTATAGCTTTTTTTATCCCGGTTATCACGGATTTTCGAAGATGGGGAAATTTTGCCAACGAGAATTTTTTTTTTACCGAAGACCGTAAGTAGTACGAGTGCGTATAGCATGACCTCTGCTGATTTGGATGAATGGATTTAATTGCGCCATCATGAATTTCTCGTTGATAAGTCTGTGATGAGCAGTTCTTAGTTCTGTGCTATTCAATCCAGGCCGTTTCTCATTTGATCAAGCGTTTTTTTACAGTTGGGCTTAGGAAAAAAGCAGCTCATATTGATGATTCATGCAGTGGGCTCGTCGTAACCTCTCCCCACTGAAAATCTGCGAATTAATTCATGGTGAATCGCAGTTTTGATCACCGAGGTTCTATTTTATTTGCGCTGGTCTCCAGAGTATGAGAAAATCATGCTTGGTGGGGGGGAGAGACAAATGACGGGAAATTTCATGGAAATCTTGCTTCGCCCATCGCTTACCGGAGCAGACCACAGATTCAATGATTTTGAAGTCCAATAACTGTTGAAGCTGATGGGAGTAATTACAATAATCCCATGAATCATATCCACAAATAGCAAAAACACTACATGTATTTGGCTGCTTATGGAAATTGGCACGTGATCACAAAAGTATCAGACCTTTTGGAAATAAAATCCTACAATCTGCATTTTAAAATATGTGTTGCCAATGTTACTCAAACTTACCAGAAACCCACCCATCTTGGGTTTTCAGTGCCATGGTTGATTGAAAGAAGCTTTGTCGACCGTTCGAAACAGTTTTATTGGAGCTCACACAGTGGAAGCATTCACACTTTTCAGTGCAAAGTATTTGTGTTCCACGTTGTAGACAAACAGAGCTGTTTTATTTTTATAAAAACCAATTAAAAAAAGATCGTTAAACCGAAGCAGGTAACTATTCAATATGACTGCAGAGTCCCCCTGCATATTTCTAAAAGGAGAGTTTTTCTATAGGAGCTGTGTTCTGAGTCTATTTGGAAGGCACATGAAGCGACTCCCCAACTCTTTTGGAGAATTGAGCACATGAAGTCCGCCAGTATAATCCAATTCAAGCCAAGTTATCTCAACTTCGAACTTTGATAGAACTCACCCTGTTACACTGCCGGAAACTACGCGTTTTCTCCCAGAGTACTTAACAGATCTTGGAATGTACTACGCGATGCGTTCGCATGAAGGACCAAGAGAACGGTGATTATAGAGCTTTTAATGAGCATGTTTGAACCTCACGTCAAGGCCGAGCCTCCGCGGGGAATTCACAACCACGCACCGTCTTCCAACATATCTAAAGGAAAATATTCCGCGGACCGCGAGGGGAACAGCCGAACCCCATGGAAGAGTCCATTCGATCCGACTTTCCTTAAATGCTGGCTCATCGAAGTAGCATTCATTAATACCCATGCCCGTGATGAGGAGACACTGGGGCGAAAACGGAGGGATCCCGAGGCGTGGAAGTACTCACGGAAATCATGAGGGAAATCAAACGCAATGCGGAGCTGCGGCTGTTCGACGGATCTCGGGCTCGGCGGACACCGGCGCGATTCCCGGGAGACGCGGAAGGCGTAACATTTGGGTCAAGCCTCCGCCTCGGTGCCCGCGGCCATATATATACCATCTTTGAATACTAGTTTCAAGATCTTCGCTGCTGCCTTCATTCCAATCCTTTCTTCTGGCACATTATCATCTGTTTCGGGCTTTCTGGGATCACTGCCGCTTTTAGGAAGGTTAGTCGAGGGCGCGGAATCCGTCACTTCGTTGCACACTGCGTATCATCTCTCAAGCAAGGTAGAATCAAGAATAAACGATATAATCCCTTCTGACGAATAAACAAGAAGAATCAACAACAGTTTATAGCGTTGTTTATTTCCGATCCGAGCATATTTTCAAATAAAAATAAGCAAAAAAAGCTGATTTCCCAGCTCTCGAAGTTTCCATGTAAGACCTCATGATTAATGACTGATAATTTTAGCGCCTTATTCCTCTGTGTGGAAAGAATCAAGACAAATTAAGATTTCTTCGCATTCGTATATAGAACAGAACAGTTTCTTTCCAAGTTTACTCGACGACTCTTTCGTTGCATTTATGAACGACTGATCAAATAATCTTTAAAAAATTACCAAGAAAATTCATGAATTGAACTGTTTATACATGGCCATTCTAATCTTTATGTTCAGTTGATTATTGAGTCATGGATCACTGGAAAGTCTTCGCTTCCAAATTTGGTAAATGTGAATAATACGCGACAATTATCTTCACAGTTTCTTTTTTCCATTGCACTTTTTCGTATAAATGTTGAGGCAAAAATAAAATAAACGAACATACGTTCAGAAAAATTCGTGGTTTTAGAGTTTAATTTCCCAGTGCATGTAACCGCTGTTTTCTCTTTCTATTGTTGACATATTTACGATTAACAGCAGCTTGGGCTTGCAAAAATCTCAACGTCATTTCCGGTTAGCTTCATTCACTCATTATTCTTACTGTCAGAATCATCAAATAGAAAAATGGATCTTTGTGTCTGAATGAAAAGAAGGAATCAACCCAAGTCATTCACGTCGTTCCCTTTGTGACCCACGCATTTCTTCAGTGAAAACGGGAATAACGACTAAAATTTGGAATCTTGAGAGTATTTCATAAAAATCTAAGAATTTCGAGTCTTGCTTTCCCATTCTTCTTGGTGAATAAATCACGAATGATTAAAACTATTCGCAGCCAGATGAAGCGAAAGAATTAACGCACTATCCGTTATCAGTCTTCTTTTCGCTACGAGCTTTTGTTGTTGTTGTCAATACATGCATCATCGTACCGACTAAAAGTCATAAAAGTAAGTTGAAAATACATGAACAACTAATGTGATCTCCAAAAATACGACGCATTCTGAGCTCTTCAAACGCTTCTCGCGGAGTGCGAGTCTCCATTTCTTCCCTTCTCATTCTCTGTGCCAGCTATTTCCTGTTATTTGGGACGCGTTTTTTTATTGCGATTCCTAATGTCGAATGCCGGTTTGCGTGTTGTTTTCTGCGATCTGAGGATTATGCTTAAACGGAAAATATCCTCGAAATTGTCGACGTTAGTCTTGATTATCGCACGAACAAGATTCGAACGGAAGTGTTTATCTTCTCTATAATTCCGCCCGATTGTTGAAACCTTCGAAGATTGTGCGACGCATTTTCTGATGAGTCTTTTGAGTGCTCAACTGCGAACTTCCACTCTTTCTGAACGTACGAAAGCTCAAGTTCAAGTGTACTGCATATATTTGTGTAACTTGGCAGGAAATCAAGGTAATGTACTTCATTCATCACCAAGCTGCGCTTCGCCGAAATACATCCGAACAAAAATCTCCGATCCAAAAGGGATGAATTAAAATACTTGAAGTATTGTGATGTTTTTTCTCAACCTTTCTAATTGATAAGTGCGCATGAATAGATCACGAGTTGATATCTCCTTATTGCCCCCAATACAATTAAACTGCGCTTTACGCAGAATTAATTAACATCGGTGATCGTACTCGTATACGAGACTAGCAATCAAAGCAGAAACATTCGCAAGAATCCACGCTGATCGATTTGGTTCACGAAATTATGCAAGTATGCAATAAAAGCACGCAGAAAATAGCGTTCTTTAAATGCTGAAACGTGGTATGTTACCAACATAAAATCGAAATTCTTTCTCAAGAATGGAATATAAAAAAGGCGAGGACAGATGAGACACCGAAGCAACCGCATGTTCATCATGGCATCTGAAAAATTCATCGCTCTTCGCAGATTTTTTATTTCCCTCATCTGCGGAAAATTTTAAACCTCATTTGAAGTTTTTTTCGAATTAGATTTTTTGTTTATTGTGTAAACCAAAATTTTAAAAGGGATCAGGCCATTATAGTCCAGACTCGTCCAGACAAAAACAATATAGAATATTAATAATTTTTTATTACCGTATTGTATTCGTATATGCTCCAGAATTACGCCAGTATGGTAAGAAGACATTATTTCCATTTAGATGTCATGCTTCTAGTAAGTTATCATCAATAAATTCGATCAACAGCTCTGGTGGTTCAACGTTTGAATCGCTTGGATCAAACGTGAAAAGAACCAAAACATCTGGAACGCGAAGTTTCACATGCAACGTTTAAACTTTACTTGGGATGTACGTGGATGTTTTCAACATCTTTGTTGTTACAACCAACATCCCTTCTTAGTTCATTTTTTTCGTTGTTTGAGGTATTATCGCAATGAAGTACATTTTCGTTCTTTGAATGCGATCGGTAATAAAATTCGCAGAACCAGCACATATGCCAAATCCCTGATAGATCATCCGAAGGGATTCCCTAAGGTTGCTCGCTATAATCTCTCGCCAAATACACTTCAACTCGGAATAGATGACCATTGACTTCCCAAGTCCACAGGCTTTTGTCAAGTGAGCCTTCTCGAACTGTCTTACGGAAGTGTCGTTGACGATTCAGATCCCTCAATAGCCGACATTTCCTCTTCGCGAATATGTGCTGCGCTGCTGGGAGATCCTGCAAGATCTCCCAGCATGACCAAGGTTAACATGTTAAACTTGGTCAGAAAGATGACCTATCGTAAGTCACGCTCTGTTGGACTAGTTCTTTCTGTCTTTGAAAGTAATCAATTCCGTTTGACATGTGCAGATGCAAAAAACCCGAACACCTTGACCGTTTTATTTAAAAAGTTGGTTGTACGTATGGCGAAAATTTCCGACGGATAACAACTCATACGTGGTGCAGAACGCAGAATTTGCTTAACATCAGGGTTTGTCAACTGGGTGGTACGTGGACTGCTCTATACATGCACTTGGTACGGGAGGCGTTTCCAGGTGCGTAATGCAGTTATAAATGAGTAGTACATCCGGTGGAGAGTGTCATAATATAGGATCCAGGATAATGGAAGTATTTTTGAGTGTGCATATTTAGGTAAGAAAAAGTGACAGATTAGTATTACGTTCTTGGTTACGTCTAACAAGTTGAACTGCACTTGTTCTTTGATTCGCATTTTTGGATTAGTTATCAATAAGAATGTCTTCAATTTATTCAGTGGAAGTCAGGGATGGAACTTTGAACCCAGTTTGAAAAGCAAATGTTGAAAATCCCTACTTCATAACACGTCGTATTATAATAAAGGTCGATGGTCTTTGCTTGAAAATGTGATCGTTTCTTGCAAATGTTCTGGAATCCCTGTCTTCAAATACAACAAAGGAAATATTTTGATCTGGGGATAATTTTGAAAGCATTGTTCCGGAGATGAATTCAAGCTGTGAGCATGTCCGGAGATTTTATACAATTATTCAAGGGAAATACTACGAGTCGTATGAGAAAGTTCATGTCTGCATAGCCAGTCTCCGACTTGTCGTCACTGGATTATCAATAAATCCAGCAAGTCCATTGGAATCGTTTGAAGTCTGGTGCGATAATTGTCTTTTTAAACTTTGTTTTTTAATCAAATGGAGTGCTCGGATACGAAAGGAGAATCCCAGATATTTCGTTACGATAATAAGGGCGAATCACGTTGGACAATAAATTATTCTAAATCCAACTTGACTGCAAACTCAGCTCTCGGAGTACTCGTAAATTCGAAAAGTCGGAGCTATTGTTTGAAGTGCAAAAAAAAAAGAAACGGAAACATCGGCGAAAACAGATTTATTGTCTCTGGGCACAGCATTCCTACGGCCGAAGAAAAATTCCTCCAGCTTGGTTTAAAGAAACGCGTTGATCAACGCAGGAATAATGCAAATGAACACGGCGGGAATTCCAAGTACGCCGGGTGCGAAATACTGTATACAGTATATTCCGAAGCTGCGCGGAGAGGATTTCGCTGGATGACGCAGGGAGGTTTAAACGCTGTCGACCCTGAGCAACTTTCTGCCCGCGCTCAGTCCGACGCGAAATGAGGCTGCGGTTCGCATCCC
Organism: Notodromas monacha; assembly: GCA_905338405.1. Lineage (NCBI taxonomy): Eukaryota > Metazoa > Arthropoda > Ostracoda > Podocopida > Cyprididae > Notodromas > Notodromas monacha. The sequence continues at coordinate 39,978 of CAJPEX010000975.1, forward strand.
GGCTGCATCCGCAATCCTGTTTTTTTCTTTTAATCCTTATAGATAGAGGTTTCGTGATTAATCTGTGGTCTTCTGAACTTGTGATTCTGTAAATTTGTTCTGTGAGGAGCAATGAGCCCCTGATCTACAGGCGAACCTCTCCAAGTCAGATTTCAAGAGACCAGCAAAAACAAATCGTTTTTGGGAGGTTTCAAGTTAAGGAAACAAGCATTTTTGTTAATAATTGGAAATTTCAAAATGTAATATTCCGAGCATAAAATTATTCTTAAATGAGTAAACATGATGCTGAAGTTGAAGACAAGGGTTCATTCGCCCATCAGTCATTCACTTCCATTTAAAACACATTGTTTGTTTTTTACTTGCTTTTCTCTTTCCTGCGTCAAGAAAATACTGGCGAAAAGGCCTTAGAAAATTTTATATATGGGAGTTTGAGAGGTAAAGCCTTCGTATCAGAGAGGTATTTCATGCATTGTTTCTATCGGAATTCAGACGTTGACTTGAAAATTCGACTTTAGGAGGTTTGAGTTATTCAGGCTCAACTTTACTTTCCGCATATTTGATTCGGCGATCAAGATTCGTGCTGTGTTGATGCTTCCATTTGTTGAGCATTTTCTTTGAAAAGGATCTTCAAGAAAACTGTCGTTTTGATGAAGCGGCAAAACGGAATTTTAAGCTTTTTGTGGTCATCGGATCAAGCAGATGTCGAGCCGAGGGAAAATTTGACGAAACTGACGAAGAACCAGGGTATCTTCTCATTAGCGGCAAGTTTAGTCAAGATCAAGTTGCTGAACACAACTAAAAATAATCCTCAAAAATTGGCTGTTGCTTCTCCGGGAAAGAGTGATGGACTTTCGAAGGTAGGAATAAAGTCAGTACTGAAAATATTTTCCTATGCGGAGGCGTAACGCGTGACTCAGGATATCCTCTGTGAATTATAGTTTCAGTCTTTTTCTCATCATTTACGTCTGGAAAGTTTTGGGGAACCGAACTTTAGTGAAGTCTCCTCAAATAAAAAATCGAAGCTTCCGATCATCGTCAGACATTAACGATGGAGAAACCATGAAAAGTCTCGATTTGGTGTACATCGAGATTTACATGCTGAGAATTTTGTTGAGCATGCGAAATGAAATCGAAATTCAAGAAAAATGTTTTTGTGAAAAATGATGAATTGCTCGATCACTCGGCGATTTGTCTGCAATTCAACATTTGTACGCCTCAAATGAACATCAGAAATTATTCTGAATTTTAATACCGTGAATGCATTGCATGGTTTGGGATTTTCTAACGAGTGAAACGTGACAAAAAATCATTGGAAACTGCCGCTGAAAAGCTGCCCACCGAATCCCCATTTTATCGGTTGGAATTTTATCTTTTTCATCATTTCTTTCCAGGTATCTGTACTTGTTATGTAGTTCTAGACAATATAGAACATCATGTATGATTCGACGAATGTGTTTGTTTTTGTATTCGTTCGTGTCAATGTAATACGGCGAAAAAATTACAGCAGGCTCTTGAAAAATTGCAGACTTCCGAAAAATGATCATTCGATATTAGCACAATATGCCTTGATTTTAATAGGCCTTTGAATCATAATTAACGGGTGAACTACATTTTTTGAAGTTCACGCAACCAAAAGTAGCGTTTAATTATTTTTTATAGTGGGACAAGCGAAAATAAAAGTTCGCGAGCATACTTGGGAAAAGTGATGTTTGCATATACAGTATAGGACCTCAGAAGTTTCAGGAGTTATACTTCATACTTTCATCGTACAGTCTTCATTTAGGAGCTTGGATTAAATGGCTTGCTGCAACTCCCAACATCAAGGATTTTGATACTTCGAAACGAGAAGCTAAAATGTGTGATATGTTTTCGTTTATTTGTCAAAAACCCGCCTTCGATGTCTAGTCGATTACTTACTTTTCTGCCGCCCAGAATCCGTTCGTTTTCCTTTCAAGAAATGTAAGAACATTCCAAAAAAATGATATTCTGCAAGAGAGCTTGCATAAATGCATATTTATTCTACCAATTTCAAGCTAATGAAAGCAGTCATTCTGTTTATTACACCCTCAAATACTCGTGTTTGGCCTATCCTTAAGATTCACGGGTCGGTAAGCGAATAAGCAGTGGTTGGTCTCAAAAAGTTTCAGAGTCACTCTTTTCTCAAGTTGGACCAGAAGATGATTCTTCATGGTTTCCACTTGGCATGTATAATCAGATTTTGTCTGCTTATAAATTTTGCCTGACTCCAAATACATAATCCGATTTTTCCCGCACATTCTTTGCATGGCCATTAAAAAAATTTGAATTTTTTTCAGCTTACGCATGCATCAAATATCTGAAATCCATGTCGGTGCGGCCCGTAATTACGTAAGTACATTATTTACTGTAATTTAAACCCAAGCCGCTTCGAAAACTGTACGAAAAATAAAAACTATACTCTCCTGAACACGGAGTACTGAAACTGTGAAACGCAGCTGGATGAAAAATTTCAAACCAGTCGTAGACAAATTGTAGAATAACTCATGCCTGTTGTTTCAGGGGAAATTTCTCGGAGAAAGTAAGCGCTTAGTGCTCCAGGGTTAGTTTGTGACAGTGTGACGAACGAGGACCCTGAGTGTGCGTTTCCGCAGCGAACATGCGTCGACGGGGGTCGTCATTCGTATTTGCGAAGCTGGTCTGCCTCGTCGTCAACTGGTCCTGGATACCAACGCTCCGAGGTAATGTTTGTTCCCTACAGTAGTAGCTCGCAACCAAGTGCTGAACGGATTACCCCCGCGGGCGATCCCGAGGACCCCCGGTTCCAAAACCGACCATTGTTGTTGATGAAGTTGGCGATAAAATTCAGTTTTCGTGCCGATTTCCCCTCGCCACCCCCCATAGACATCCGGGAACAGCCTGTGGGCAGCTGGTTCATCCACATAGAAAGCAGCCTCTTTGACCGTCCGTCGAATCCCGCTTGATTATAGCTGCGTACATTCGAGGACCTTGTTATGGAGAGATCTCGTTGAAGCAGACGGAATCACGTTCGCGAAGTAGCCAGAGGACCCTGCCATAGTGCACCGATGCACTTTCCAGGGCTTAAGCCAACTTTGTTTCCGGGTCAGAAGGGCTGAAGTTGGCTTCACCTTGATTATAGCAGTGGAAGAATCGAGTCGGAATGACATGTTCAGAGATCGGTCCGTAAAAGCTTGCTTAACGTACTCGATCAGACACTTGCTGTACTTCTATTCCAGCATGCTATTGTATTACGTGCCTTTTGGGCCTCGGACCTAATATTATTCGTGCTGAGGTGAGTAGAAAATAGACCAACAATGACAGAATCATTCAAATCATCACTGAGCAGCTTCAATATGCAAGACCCAACAGAAATAGCCCAGTTACGCGTACAATCCAGGACGAAAACTATTAATATAGTTTTAACATATCACAACTATTAACATATCACAGCAGTGAATCACAGAAGACTAGAAGATTTTGAAGCTGGTGATAAATCCAAATTCGTTCGGTTGGAAGGTCCTGGAAATAAAAACCACGGTAAACATACAAAATAGGCCTATAAACAATTCGAAGAAGGCATCAACGCTAATTAGAAGACTTTTGTTTTAGGAGATCAAGAGGTACAGTACTTTACTTGGAAGAGGGTCGTTGAGTAAACGCGTATCAGCACGGATGCGTCGAAACCCATCTGGGATAAATCCGAAGGCACATACCAAACCTTTGTTCATTTGCTATAAGGCAAATGAACAATTTCTCATGGTAGCTCTGTCTTTAGCAACCTGAACATCGTAGGATTTTGAAGAATCTTAACTTTCAGCATTGCGAAACGCAAATTTTGATTTGAAAAATGCTTTGCTAAAAAAAAGGCATATGACACTGTTTAATATATGTTGTTTTGATTAAGGGAAAAATCGTATATCGAAGCATTGTTATTTACTGCATAACATTGAAATGTACGAGTTTAGAATATATCCCTTTATTTCTTCACGTTAATCAGCAACGCTTTCAAATCTCCGTCTTTGCTTTATTTCAAGCCGGGTGATCAGAAATTACAATTGCCATGAAGAAATTCTTGAATATTGATACTCGAAAGCATACCCAAATGCCTCCATCCACCGAGATTCTACCAAGGGGAGACCAAGACTAACATAGTATGAACCAAGCGCGATACTGTGAGGATCTGAAAATGTTAAGAATACAGTACAGTGTATAACCATTGAGTATGTCATTTTGCCTCCCCTAGATTTCGGAGCTTTCGTCAGCATCCTTCGAAATATTACTATTTTTACGGCAATCTGGGTTCCGGCTCAGGGGCGATCTGGCACGAACCCTTCATCCTCGTCGCGAGTTGCCCTTCGGACGCGACTGTGTATTCGAATAACGTGGATTTGCATCCGCCGGGGAAGGGCAACGGCAATAATTTCGGCCAGATACCCGGGTTTTCCTTGGGAAAAGGGACTTCCGCCAAAGACTAGGCCGCATTTAGATGCGTTCCCGATGACGCCACTTGTCCGATGGCCAAAATTTCTTTGGCCTTGCTCACTCATGAAGAAATACTGGTCACCCCGAACCTCGCTGAAGGATTTATCGACTGGAGTGCCAAGATATCACTGAAATAATCCTTCTCTTGCAAAGGGAAAAATATTTTCTTGAATTAATCACCGCTTTGAGAAGTTCTCCATGAGCGTTCTTCTCTCCATCGCTTGTGGAGAGCAGCATCAATCAAATGATACGAATCAGGACAGAGCAATGGCCAAATGTGAAATATTCCAGGTCTCTTGTTTTTTTTAATGAACGTTGAAAAAATCATAATCTTGAATTTTTCGCACCCTGTTAAAATATCCACATATTCCCGTGTATCTTCTTGCCACTTTCAATAGACGTTTGCAGCAAAAATTTGGCTCTACCTGGGATTCAGCTCTGAAAGCACTTAGCAGAATCTCCAGATGAACTTTTGCTTAAAAATCGATGGAGAACGTTTTTTCAGCATTTTGCTTGCCATTCCAAAGAATATTGGGAAGAATTTCCGCGATAGATCTATGAAGCTCACCATAATATTTTGGAACAAATAACTCGAAGAATTGTTGCTGATTGCGAAGTTTTTCTTACCTTGCTCTTGGAAGAATATTGGAGCTCTGCGTCATTTTGAAATGGATCGACACAAGGAAGATGCGTTTCAATTTGAACACTTCCAACTTTCGTAACTGTTTTTATTGAGGGACAAATAAAAGCCATTTATGGATTGTCTCTGGGCCAATCCATAAAAATGTTTCTCCTTCCATTTTTGTCTTACTTTTCTCGCGTCCCATGATCATCCATCAAATAAATAAAAATGCACCAAACTCCCGAGAAAGAACCGCAAGTACTGCTTGATTTATAACATTACTGAGTGCCTGGAAAGGGGCTTTACCCGAGAGCCATGAGGGATTTCAAGGTTGATGTTTGCTGAAGTATGTTGCTATCTGACTGCCGAAGATCCGTCGCTCCTCCGCATCTAGTCCGATCACGGCGCTCTATAAGCAGATTTCCGGGGCCATCCCGTGCCAAAGGCATGCATCCACAGTCACCTTTATCTGCTGCAGGGAACGCTATATATGCGACCCCGGGCACCGAGATGTTCACTCTTCCAATCCACAAGCATCATTGCTTTCCAACGTTACCGGTTTTCGAGGCATGTGTTGATCCTTATCGCGGGATATATCCCAGTTGCGAAGAAAGTACGCCCCAGTCTTTTCAAACAGGGATGAGACGCTTTTTCAAACGTCCTCTGAAATTTTACTTCGGTTGCGTGCGTGGACTGAGCTAAAAATCAGTCTTCAGCAGGTTGTATCGTTTTCACTGAGCGTACGTTCGTCCCAGTTCCCCTGTAAACTGAAATAAGGTCATTCTCATTCAAACCCTGCATGCCGGAGTCTTTGGAGAATTTCCCAAAATTCTTAAGATTTGGGAAATTCAACTTTGTTATAGAAACACTTTGTCCGAAGAAATTAAGAGGTAATCTGTGCAGAGAAATTGATCAGTAAGTGTCGAGATGAACCCTACATAATTCCACATGCCAGAAATAACTGAGGACATAATTTTTCCAGAAACTTGAGACCTTCGAAAATTCTTGAAAATAATCTCCTCACTTCACTGGCAATTAATTTATTAGTAAATGTACTCTGAAGAGATCGGGGTCCTTCTAAATGGAGAAAAATATTAAATATACAGTGTAACAGTATTGCAGTGATGATGTATGTGACCGAAAAGTCGATCGCAAGAGTCGACTTGTAGAAACTACTGCGCGATAAATTTTACATAATCAAAAGTAGAGCCGATTCCAAATTTGTCTGCTTAGTTTCTCATATTTATTTAGAATAATTTGTTTCTTTCAATATTTTTTTTCCACTTGACCCAAAACTGCTACACGCAGCGTCAAAAAAAGCCACCATTTCCATAGAATGGTGTCTCACAGCGGAAAACGTCTTCGCAAGATAGTTTATGTATCTAGTATGATTAGAATGCAGGCGGTGGAAAATGCGGATCAGGTCGCAGGCCTCCTCATACGAACATTTCATTCGTTTCCACAAGGTCAAGCTTGAACCAAATTGCTTTCTACCAGAAAGAACGTCCTGATGCAAAAGCATAATCGGATGCTTTCCGTTACGCGGAAATGTTTCCTTCCCATTCAGCTCCGTAACTTTGGAGGATCCTTCGGAACATGAGGATCTGCTCAGGAAAAAAATATTGAGCATTGCTGTTTCTAAAATGAGAGTTCATTAAATATCAAAAGCTTCCGTGAACATTCCGGAAAATACGTCGCTCATTTTGTTGGCACTATACCCGACTCTGAATACTTCAAAAGTGTTTTCCATTAATTGCATAGCTTTCACTTTGATTCTTCGCAAAGTTGAAAGCAGCTTCTAAATAATATTTCTCTTAATTTTTCGTCGTATTCGAAGACGAAGAATCCGATTTGGTTGTTGTTCATGTTCGCATTTAAGCAAAAAATTGCTTGGAGAAAAGAAGAGAATTCCGCGTTGGCGCTCATGGCGACAGCGACTGTTCCTTGTCGTCAAACTGAAATGGATTCGTCATTAAAACAGTATGACTAGAGACGTTTCTTCCGTCTCGCTATCCAGAGAAGAAGAATTAGGCCATGAGGCAATGGTTTTTGTTGCCCGTTTGCCGAGACGGGTATGAATTCCCGCGCCATGCTTTCTAATCCGGTGCTCGGGAAATGGGGCGGCATGATTAGATTTCAACTGTTGGTGTCGTTGTCACGAAAAAGCATGTCGAGGCTATGGCAGAGTGCGGCAGATGACAACCTTTTTTTTTGTGTGTGCAGTTCTAAAAGAACAGCACGACGGGAAACGGGCGGAACGGAGGGAAAAGACGCTTGCAATTACGATCCCTGGGATCAATCTTCGGAGCCGGGAAACACGGGATGGTACTCAGGTCATCAAAAGCCCTACCCCTCAATAGAAGCTCCGTCGCTTGGAATCGAGCAACAGTAGGCAGAAAATCCACCCCCACCCCCTTTTTTCCTCCTCCGCCTGCGGGGGATTTCAGTTGTGAAATCGCGGTCTTGTTCGACGCGCTGCCTTTCATCGACGCCTATCGCAGGCCCGAGTATCTGGAAGATTTTGTCATTCAAAACCCCCCGACGCCTGCACTCACATGGCAGTGGAGCTCACAAGTCCTTTTCATTGCTCCGCCAGGCGGGGAATCGACAAAAGAAACTAGACGACGGGGAGGACACATAGAGCGGTTTTTTATTTTTATTTTTTTCTTTACGCGCGACACCCCTCGAAATTTATTCACTCCCGGAATGTGCCGCAACGGCAACACATTTTTCCCGTCTTCCACGCGAGAAAATGAGCAGTGTGGCTGCTGAGGAATGGGAATAAGACGAGGGGAAATTAGCGCTTGGAAAATGGGCGCATGAATAACGACGTGCCAGGCATAGAGAGCAGACTTTCTTATGCAAAGGACCACCGCGACATGGGAAACCGCAGCGCGAACGGGACACCGAGCTTATTCTTACAGAGTAGGCGACGAGCAACTGCATGTAAACTATCGACAGCAGAAAAGGGGGAAAGCGGAAATGCGATATGCGCCCAACCGCATATATCGGGATGGGAGCAAAAATGTTCGGATGACGGCAGTACGGCCCTTGGGAGTCTTATACGCGTTGCCCCGCTGCTTCTGCTGGTTCCCGGGCGCCGCGAAGCCCGTCATTACTCTGGGCGCCGCACCCGGGCGCTAATTATCACCGCCGAAGAATGATGACGCGTGCCTCGGTGTCGATGTTGCCCCGTCTGCAGTGGAGCGCTGATTTGAGGCCCCGAACCCCCTTCGACAGGCGACTTCCCAGCAGATGCATCTCCCGGTTTAGAAATCCCTCCATCACGAGCATTCAATCTACTGGCGCTGCTCTCAATCTCTCACTATACCTCCGAGCTCCCTTTCATTTCCATCCGCTGATCGTTAGCAATTCTGAAACCTTATTGCTCCTTCGAGCATTGCATATTTTCTCGGCATTCCATTAGTGTCAACTTGGTCGGCTCGTCTAAACTTCGTTTTATTAATTTTCGGGAAAAATGGAGCAAAAGACGGAGAGAAAACGAAAGTTTACTTCCCCCGCGTCAGCATCTCGTCTCATCTGTTCCTTGATGCCAAAAAAAATCCCGAAGAACATTGGCTTGAAAGTTCGAAATCCCGGGATGTTCCACTCGGTTCAGCGTGGACACTTCTGTATCAGTTCACTAAATCTATAAAAACATTTCTCATTGATCCTCCGATAAACATGCGTTTTTAAGTTTCAATGGATGATGGGTTTCATTGTTCCTGCTGTCGGAGCTACGACAAAAAAAAGGATGGTGATGAGGAAAAAGATTTTTCACGTGATTGTGGATAACGTCTTCGGCACGGAGTAAACTTTTCAAAGGCATTAAAAGGGCTTTCGTGGAGCAATGCCTTCCATTGTTTTCGACATTAACCTCTCGCATCCTTTTGTCTGCTGAATTTCCTTCATACTTTACCCGAGATAGACAAGAAGATTGCGTGACTTTCGGAAACTCGAGGAACTGCAGAATTTTAGTTTATTTTTTGCCGGAAAGGGTTTCGTGATATTCTTCGGAAACTCGGAACTAGTTTGGAGGATTTGATGCTCTTTAATTTTGTAATTTAATCTACTCCGCATATCACTAGACTGATTTCTCGAGTATAGTACGAGTGCATTAACTGGTTCTGACAAAATCGCCATTAAAAAGATGATGGTCAAGGACTTAGATCTTGAAGAAGGCGTTCGTAGAACATCATGGTCAATCATCCAGTTCGGTCATCCGAATCAGAATTCACGATTTTAAATTGAAAAAATTAACACTTCAAAATTCAAACTGACATGAAAATGAAAATTTAAAATCTTTCACAATGTTGAAGTTATGAATCTCGCATTTCCAACCTATACGTCAGAGTTTGTCGAAATTAGTTTTATTCAATATTTTAGACATTGATTAACAAGGACAAAATCTTTCGATCCATGTACATGACCATTCATGAATATATTCTAGTTCAATTGTTGTCATCTTCTGCAAAAATTGCATCCACATTTGGAATGAGAGGCGAAAAAAATGTTGCTCCAGGAAAAGCTGGCGCTCACACCATTGTCGTTTGCTTTGCGCCGCATTATTAGTTTTAATGAAAAGCTTCATGAAAGTAATTACAAAAAAGAGGACTTTTGAAAATATATTATTCAAATGCAGAAGTATCAGCGCAGTAAAATCCCGATTATTCTAACTAATAGCGGGAGCCATTGTCGAAAAATCAGTATTATGAATGAAACATATTGTGAAAAAATGAACCAACCATGTAAAAATATTATTCAAATTGGACCCTATAATGGCATACAGTACATAAGCAGCCCATGAACATAATTAAAACCATGATTAACTGCTTTGATTTATTATCACACATTTTGATGGAGATGAACTGCTGCTTGCAGCGTATAAGCCTCGTACTGGACATAAAATGGATCTATATCATGTTAATCTTAAGTTGAACGCATTTGAGTTTAACACTTCACAAATTTTAGAGAAGAAATTAGCTTTAAAATAAACTCATTAGGCTGGATTGCTACTAGCAATTGAGAAAAATTCGGATAATTCTTATTTCACTATAACGGTAAACCGAACGCCTAAAATGGATTTTTTAAATTTTTGTTACGAAAAATACTCTTCGCAACCATTCAATCGAATGCCACATGCTCCTGCATAAGACCAACACTAATATTTTCTGAAACAGAATATCCTCATATCTGGTTAACAATTGTACCCAAATATGACGCGAAACCCCTTGCCCATCGCAATTAAAAAAAAGAAAATGTGCGTTTGGAATCTAATACGCCGTATATACGGATATTTGAGTGCGAGCACAGCAAAATTTGAATTCCAGAACTTTCCTGGGACGCGCAAGGAAGACGCACTCATCATTTGTTATCCTGCGATAGCGAAAGAGTAAGCAACGATTCCATCAGGATTTACAGACCTGATGCGACAGCATTAGCCTTTATTAATTAACGCGTACTGGATCCAGGGTCATGATGCAAGTACATATTGGCCTTGTGTCGCGAAATCCGCACCATACAAGTGCCGCCGCCACTGCGGATTGCGGATCCAAACGAGCGCTGTCCTTGAATTTGGCGCCCGGCGCCGATCACGCTCCCGGGCAGATCAAACACGAGGCGTGGAAATCCACCTGGAATACGCGACATGAAAAATAAGAGCCGTGGATCAGCCGGGATATATGCTAGCGTCCCCTGGGAGATCATACGCTCAGCGCGGCTCAAGAAAGGCTTTCTTGGCAGCGGGGGATCACGGGCTCCTCAAATTTCATTTCCAGGCCCGCTCGCCTCATCAAAGTGCAGCGATTCTCCTGCGGGCCGCCGAGCACTTCCTTCCTTGCTCGCCTGCATGCCTGCAAACAGCACCTGCTCGCCGCGAACCAACGTCGACTCTCGGGAAGGCGTGCTGGAAAGGAGACGGATGCTTTCTGGCTCCCGGGAGCCTAAACAGCAAACGCTCTGATGGCACCTCAGATCTTGCCTGTCGAATGGAGGAGAAAAATTCGCTCTCCGTGCCAGTTCAAAGATAATACCGCGTTCATGTTACATCGCCATATCGAAGTTGGGGAAAAAAACATGCACGTCGACTGAAGTTATCTGCGCGGTTTCATTCAACTCTCGGCTGCAGCGTGCATCTTCGATCATCTTGAAGGTGAGCTCAGTCTAGGCATGAGTGAATGGACCCGGGAAGGCCTGGAAGGTCGAAGCATCATGCCAAATCCCTGTTGGCTTTGGAGTAATTGAATTAGGTTGCATTAGCACGAGATAAGAGCAGCTATGTTTGATTTCTGCTCGGTTATTTTCCTCTCTGCACGACTCGGTTCTTTGCACAAATTGCACAGGCTCGAAAACAAGTGTTGTTACAAATGCTCTGGAAAAAATGAAAACGGTCCCTGTGTTTCGGTACTCGTATTTACTCGAATATGAGCTTCCGCTGATCATATTGTTTCTTTCCTTCACCAGCAGATTATGCGATATTCCTGTCAAATCCAAGACGCGCTCGTATTCCTTTTCATTCGAATATCACAGGAATCTGTCGGTAGCTCATCAAGATCCAAAATGTGTACAAATTTTTGAAGTCAATGTCATCATAGCGAAAGCTATGAATACGAATATTGTGATCTCTTTCCGAATATTGAAGACAAATATTTATCAATCCCTGCATATTCGGCGTCTGGTACTTGCAATTCAAAATTTTCGAAGGCGAATTTATTTCTTTGTGTACTGCAGGGTATATCTGGCTTTTTTCCATAGATTTTTCGTACATTATTTAAAAATGTAATACTTGTACATTTTTGCAAACAATTAGAGGAGAAAATAGGATATGCTTTATACGTGAGGATTATAGCTTTTCTTTAAAAAGTTTTAAGCGCACGTCATGGTTGAGTCTCGTGGCATGTAAGTTTTGGACCGGATTCTAAAATACAATTCTCCAAAGGCTATACCAGAAATACAAACCTAATTTAATTTTGAGTAAAGTTGAATTCAATTTGTTTTGAATCCTTTTTCAACTGAATTCAACGTTCTTTTTAAAGTACAATATTTCTAATAAGTACTGTTGTTTTTCAAATATAAAGTTGTTGGCCGATGAAGTGAGAAAACCGAGCATGAGTGGCTTACCAGAGGATATATATGTTCTTTTTTATTTATTCTAAAAAATTATGTGTCGTACCGAACTGAAAATGCCTGGTATTCAAATGAATACAGTTTAAAATATAATTGCGAATGTTTTGTGTGATAAACGTTTCACATTCAAATGCTACAGTCGCTCGGAATAAGCTCTCAACATAAAGTCGAATCTTCCATTGAATGCAAAGTGTCTTGCTTTTCCATAGCTTATTCTTCGGGAAAATACAAACATTATATTCGCGTACTATAAACACCGCGTCGTGAATTTTTTGAGTTTCCAGAAATGGAGAATTACTATTATCATGCATATTTCTCACATTTTAACTCACGAGGTCACGGACGGCGGACCCCTCGAGAATATATTGAGGCGGAAAGCCCTTAGATGAAAGACAGAAGCCCAGAGACTCACGAAGGATACTTCCTCCGCGTGATGATATACGATGTCGGAGCGAAATATGCATTTAATAACTAAAAAATTGAGGTGCCAGCAGGATTACAACCGAGAAGTGGGAAAAAAAAGTTGATTCGACAACCGCTTTCCTATATGGGGACGACCAACGCGAATTCCCCCGGAAAAGAAATCGATCCCTCATGCATGGTACATTAATTCGAGAGACTGAAACTACGGCCGTTTTCTCTGCGTCGGCCACTTATTGCACTTGCTGCTCTCAAGGTCCGCCTTGAGCACCGGAAACAAGGCGCGTCACTCCGCAAATTGGAACCGCGTTCCGTTCCGTGTCTCAACGACTCAGAGTCGGCCAGTTTCGCTGACGAGATCATCGCCTTGCATGCGCACTTGCGAGTACTGCGAGCGGAAGCTGGGACTGACCCGCTAAGAAACGTCCGAATCCGGGACGCGCTTTTAGTGCGATCCCTCCCCCGGGAATGGCTAGGAAGAGACCATTTATCTTCGAGCTGGCAAACTTGAAAGCCTCTTGCAACTGAACCGGAAATCCCGCCTATGAATGCCAGCAATCGCATCCACTTGAAATTTAATGAAACCTCAACATCCTTCAGCGTCGCGACGAAGAAATGAACACGCTGCCTGTTTCAATCTTGCTTTTCTCCGAAAAAAATCCCTGACCCGAGAATGAACATATCTCCTCCACTATGACTTCATTTGAAAAAAATTGACAAACGCCATCCAAGCATAAAATCTTTGCCTAAAATGCGGATTCTTGAGGGGGGATAGCATTTTTCTAATAACCGGAAAAAAATGGACGTTGCTCTTATCGAACTGGACTGTAGAGCATTGTTTCCTGTTGAGCAGGCGCGAAGACTTGTAACCAAACTCATCAGTCTAATATCATTTCTTGATTAATTTTTGCTGCTTTTTGACGTTGATTTCATTTTCAGAACCAAGAAGAAAAAACTTATTATTAATAAAACATGCTGTTTCTCTCCATAAAGAATAGAGAATAGGAGTAAAAACGAAAAGAAGATGCATAATGAGAAGAATTTACATTAGAAACGCTTTGAATAAAAATTCTTAGGGGATAAATCCATCCGTCAAGGTTTATCCCTATTGATAGCAATGCTGTCATATTTCTGCGGATGTAGAATAAATTAAATGCATTTAATTTCAAATGGTATTAAGTTTTGAAAATCTTGATCTGACCAAACATTCCTGGAGCTGCTTTTCATAGCTTTTTAAAAATGCGTTCAGAGGAATAATTTATTGATTTTTCAACTAAAACGACGTTGAAAAATTCAGGAAATTTTCTTGGAAGCACTGTTGAGTATTCCCTGTCTGCTATAATTTTTCAGCCATTATCCGTACGGAAAAATTCGGCTACCTGGAAAAATGATGGGTGCTCTAGTTGAGCCTCAAGCAAGGTAATCAAGTTCACTTAAAAAAAACGCTTCGATGAAATATTCTGACATCGGATGATGTTTTCCGGAAAACACAAACGAACGTGTGATAATTCCGTCGTACTGCAAATCAAAAAATGTTTCTTTGAATTGCCGTCAGACTCTCGAACTGCGAGTGACATTTCATAACAAGCGGATGAAGAGCAGAGCACAGAACTCACTGAGGAAAGAAGTGCAAGAATGCCAGCAGAATACGCAGAAGTATCGAAAAGTGTTTCCGATAAGGACAATGGGTTAATCCCGTGCTATCAAAACGGCCGCTCGGGAAAGTTTCTTCAAGGATCCTATTCCACCGCCGTGAACAATCTTCCAGTGGCCTCCAGGCATTACAAGTTCCTGTTGATGAGAAACATTAGCATGCACACTCGGATTAGACAAGTTGGGCAGGGCAATGACATTAATCGCCCGGCTAATGCGGAAATTCCGGGTCTCGGCGACAAGCGCAACGCGAACGCTGCAACTCCGACTTTGACGAGTTTCCGGGCGAGTAATGAAATTGAGACACAACTACGTGTCGGCTTGCGTGGGCACGTAGGAATCCCTGCTCTGAGAGTCCGTCATCTGCAACCCAGGGTTACGTGACGCCCTGCGACTTCCGCGCTGGCTGAATCCCGCGTTTATTACGCGGAGGATTATGGAAACCCTCCCGAGTCCTCCGCGTCTCCACCTTGACGTGTTTGCTCGCTCTCATAACGCACGTGTCCATTAACGGCGCTCTTTGTTCTTCGGGCAGAGAGGAGTGACGGGCAGAGGTGAAAAATAAATAATTTCTCCCCCGTTGGCGAGTGGCGATCAAGAGGAGATGCTCCCGCCGTCGATGGCATTGACGCTGTCGATCCGACCGCGTCACCCCCCCCCCCCTCCGGCTTCGTCTATCCGTTATCGGTCGCATTATGCTCGTCCCACGCTCCACTCCAGATTGAAAATACCCTGTGTTGCCTGCGGTTCTCGGCAACAAGCCCATCCCTGCGATTTATCTTCTTTTTTAATAAAAGCTAATCGACTGGAAGCTCGCACGATTTTCTTAGCGTTACGAATCGGACCGGGGCTCGTCCAGAACTGCTCGCCAGTCAATGGTTTGTAAAGCCTATATACTGACTGCTTGCTAATTTGTTTAGTTTCATATTTTTTCGGTTTCTCATCGTTTTAATTAAATTATTAACCCACTTGCTGTAGGCCGCGTGTGGGTGGATGCCGCATCCGGATTTTAAGCGGGAAATCCACGGAAGAAAAATGTACGTCACGCGAAATTGCTCAGAACACGTTCTATCCCGAGAAAAAACACGCAAAGCTTAAGAATAAAAAGTTATAAAAAGTTCTTAATGAGGGTAATTCTCAGGCACAGCTCACTTAAACCCGACGGAGTCGTGGATTACATTTTCTGAGTTGGAAATGAGCCGGTTTATATCATCATTTTATTGTTGTTCTTAAAAGCAGCATCATCTCTGGGATTTGCTGTGTATAGGTGCGACTGCGGCCCGTATACTGTTGAAAAAATTATAATCATAAAATGCATGAGTATTCCAGGACATTCGAAATTGTGGCCTTTATAATGATATAAAATATGAATCTATTTAATTCGCAAGTATCGTTAAAAAAAACGGCCTAAGCTGCAAAAACTCTAGCTTATAGGCCGTATGCGCCTCTAATATGTTGCCCTTTCTATGCGTATACAGGTTCTTTATGGAAACGATCCAGGAAGTTTTCTTGGACAATTTTATGATCATACACAATTTATGCATTGCAAACTAATTTCACGAGTCAAGTAGAATACGGTCAGAAGACGGGTTGATGATTTCTTTTATTCTATTCAACACTTCTGTTCATTTTTAGAAAAATTTTACCCCCCCCCCCCCAGGCCAAGAATCCGCATTTCAGTCAAAGATTTATATTCTCGGACAGCGAATGCTTCTTTTTTTAATGAAGTCACAGTGTACGAGGCAACCCCTCAATATTGTAAATTAAATAAGAAATATCCTTCCAAGATTTCACACTGCTGTCGGCAGTTGTTGAAGGAAAAGAATCTTCCCAAACATTTTAGCAGAGCATTGGATTTTGATTCAAATGCTGGATACCTGAATGGACATTTGAATTTTGGTTTGTGAATAACTATTTCGCATGGAAGAAACCTACTACAGTAAAAGCATAAATTCAATCTGATATACTAGCGCGCTTGTTGTTTAGTCGTTCACTTCTATTTATTGTAATTCTTGATTGTAATCTAAGATGTCATTTGTAACAGTACTATACACCAGCTTTCTTCAATAGCCCATAATTTCCAGTAATAAGTGTCGGGTTTTCGAACGAATTGTCGCTTTCACCATTCAAGATGTATATCCCTGGTATATCCGCTTTCCGTCGTAATTTCTTGCATATTTGTCAATAAATTTATTTCAGACACGTTTTCAAGGTAAGCTGTTTGTAGCACCGCAAAGTCCTGCCATGTTTCATGATTCTGTAGCAATCTTGATTCGTATACTGCGCAATGTACACATCATGGTCGTCTGGGGACGGGCTTCCTTCGGGACAGGATGAGGTCTGAAGTCATTTTTCACGCCCTGTCGAGTGGATAGAAACTACTCGGAGCGATATTATAAGTTAACTTCTGCGGCTTGCGATTCAAGCAAATAAAATAACAAGAAACCCACTAGATCCAGTCTTATCAACAACAGAGTTACAGTCAACAGTGGGCACGGAGGAGTCAAGAATTTTTGTAGAAGGCACCCAAAAAGCTCGGCTGCGTGGCTGGTTAAGCCGCTTTCGTCGGAAAGCGGTACTTCGGCCAAGATTTTCGCCAGCCAAATAATACCCTGGAAGCCCGTGACCGAAGATTACGGCTTTTCGGTGATGAGTTTGCCCACTGCGCGTTTGGCAATGTTTATGACCAGTTTTTCTTTGTTAGCACAGACGATCTAAAAAATTTCTCCGCAATCCATATCAGTGATACGGAAAGTGAGACCCCGCGATGCAGACGTAATTAGTGCATCAAGAGTGACCCTAAGTCGAGTTTAATTTTCCCTTAGACTTACATTATATGATTTTAATTGGTGTTTTGTGTACAAAATACTCACCATAATCCCATGAAAACAAAAATTGTCTTCCAATTTAAACTAATTCCAATCAAAATATTTCAACACAATATGGGCATTTGGGGAATTGGATACTGACACCTCTGTACAGTACAAAGAAATGTTGGCATTCTCTGTGAAAATAATATTCAAGTGAAAAAGAGAGAAGGAAGTCCCTCTCTACTACTGGAGGGAATTTTTTAATTAGCTAAATGGATGGTAAATTGGTGACAGAAATGCCCAAGAACTTCTCTTACACCAATTCTAGGGTTGTAAATATCTGTTTCTTGTAATTTGGCCTGAAATGTATTCGCAATTTTATAACAAAATGTCCCCATGTCAAGTCAGTGTCCTCATGTCGGGCCTTTTTTATTATTTTTTTATGATAAAATAAGTGTCCCCATGTCGAATTGTCCGCGGGTCGAGGTGTCCGCATGTGGGGGTCTCACTGTATACCCATCCAGCCATTTAAATGTTGTTCAAAATGATAAAGTTTCTGGAGTAGACCGTTACTCGACATGGACGAGTCAAACCGTAATTGCGAGAACATCCGAGTAGTGTTTAAAATGTTTTCCGCATATCATAAACTACGATTTCAGACGCCTATACTTCTCAAATTGTAACCCTGCAGTAACCAGATGATACTTTGAGGTCGAACTTTGGAAGTCAGAGAGACCACGGAAATTTAAGATGATGGCACAAATCCAAATCATATTTCAACGAGCTTTATCCGGTAATTTCAAATCCATACGCCTGCATACGTCTGTCAAGTGCAATAGTCAACCCCGGATTTACTGCATTTTGACCAATTTTCATGCAATGCTATCCCGGAATTTCTTTTCAAATTTGTCACATGAGACATATTATACGTAGTAGAAAGTTGCTAGCAGCTGTGCGATTTTGCTTTCCGGAGATACGAATAAGAAGTGATACGAAATTGGAACCGACACTACTGCCTAATTGTGTATTGGATATTTTGGTCCTTCCAGAGCTGTATGGGAAATTACTAAAGAATATTAATGCAGTTTTCTTGCCGAAGAAATGCCTTTGACGAGTTCAAACTTTAAAATCGAGGGTTAGGGGACTTGCACTACCAGTGCTGCACATTCACCGAACTTCCCAGAGACGTTTTGCGGAACATGTTTCTCCAAGTTTCCTCTTGAGCATCTATGCGTGCTTTTATTTTCCAAGAAAGCATTCGGAAGAACTCAAGCTGGAAATTCAGCACAAAAACTCGATATACCAGTAGAATTCAGAAATCTCTTCGAAACTCCACGTGGCGTCAGCAGGTTTCTATTTTGCTCGTAGTTTTTTTCTTATTTTCACTCGGTTGACTCGTGCAGTATTTCATATCGCAGGCGATAAAATGTAAAATTAAACAGTTTTCCTTTTTAATTCAGCCGGCACTTGTAAGGGTACAGATCTTAGCATAGAACCATCGGCGTGATTCCAAAGATTAGAAGTTTCGAGCATTTGTCTAGAAACCAGCAAATGTGTCTTATCAGCAATCCAAGGATTATGAAGTTGCAGAGCTGTTTCTATTGAAACAGGATGACGCAGCCAGGAAGCTCTATTTTGATCAGATGCTAATGCTCTACATCTCTGTACTTGGAGGTGTTCACGCTGCAAGAGAACTTGCTGGAACGATGGGATAGGAGTGGAACTTCCATCGAATATTGAAGCCGTCAAAGACTCGGCGCCGGCGGAAATCGCGTGCAATATATTTTTTGTTATTTGAACCGAACTTGCTCACATGATCAGGGAAGTTTCCAAGGGAAATGATGCGAGAAATAGGGTGAAATCCATCCAAGAGATGCATTTTGCTCTCGGAAGAGGTTTTTTTTTCTTATCGCAGCCGGGAATAGCGCCGTGATTTTGCTCCCGCGCGTTTATTTGAACGCCGGCATTCTTTCGCGACCATTGATGTGGAAGTGCGATCCGGGGCCTTT
This sequence comes from Notodromas monacha, assembly GCA_905338405.1. NCBI lineage: Eukaryota > Metazoa > Arthropoda > Ostracoda > Podocopida > Cyprididae > Notodromas > Notodromas monacha. The sequence goes on from CAJPEX010000975.1 coordinate 59,096, forward strand.
GGGTGACCTCGCAATTCCACCGACGCCCCTGAGGCACCGACGCATTTCAATGATGTCACCATGATGGGTTTCCGAGATGAAGTCCCGATTCCCAACAGAAAAGAAACCCCTTTTGTTGCGGCGGTAGCAAACAACGCATGTTTGATCAAGTACTGTGGAATGAACTCGTGCCGACTGCCGCTGGCTCATTTTTCCACCGGAACAAGATTCCACCTGTTTCTTGCATAAAGTTGCTGGCAACGAAAAAAAAGAAAGAAGAAAGAGTGCCGAGGCAATCCGGCTGCTACAGGGCTCCTAGGCTCATTGTCGCACTTCCGTCGCCGCGGATTTGATGAAAACTGCCGGGGGCACATCTCGTCTCACCCTCGTGCACAGGGAAGCTCTCCATCCTGGCTGCCTCAAATGAGGATTTAAGATCCTGGGCTGTGCAGTATACGGTAATGAAAGAAAGCTGCACAAACCCCGTCATGTTTACACACTCGGCGGAACGACGCGGAAATATCCCCGGGTTTATTTTTTCAGACCCGTGCCTGGGTTACATGGGGCTCTGCTGGAGTCCCGTGTCGTACCTTTTTCTCTCTCTCATTCCACTTCGCATTCTGATTTCTGAGTACTTGACCTCTTAGGCATCAAAGACAAAGTTCTCCGTGAAATGCTCATTTAATTTTCGTGACCTCTGGCCCGCTAATCCGGGCTTCACTCTAAATTCATTCGAGACTTCCGAGCCCCATGTAAGATGCTATTTATTTTTTGACTACATAGATTGGACTCTTGACTGAGTTTCAACGTCATGACCGTACCTATAAATTTTTCGATTCATCTTGGCCCACATGTTCTTGATGCCGAAATCGTGGAATCGTATTCCCTTAACTTCATATCCAAGTAATATTCAAAAAATGTTTCGTAAATCGTATTAATTTTGGATTCGGAAAAAATTTTTGCGATATCTGTTTGTGCCGTCGTCGAATGAATCAGTATACCAAAGGAACCTAGAGATATTGTTCACGTGTTTCACTTGTTCATCGACTATGATTTTCAAATATATGTTCATTCCGAGCTTATTCGATTTAGTTCTCTTCTGAATGTATGTTTCATTCGATCATTTCATTTGAGATTAAATCGAACAGGTCAAGAAAAATCTAGAAAACGAATGACAATCAAAAGTATGCAAAAAAAATACAATTTCTGAATCACACTATCGGAAGAAAACCGTTGGATTTGAGCATGCATGCATGTAAACGTTTTTGAATAAAAGTAACGTTCAGGTCATCTACTTCTACTCCGGAATGTTCCATCCGAAAATTTTGGGATGCAAATTTTGGAATCCATGGAGCTGAGGATATTTTTATACACCAAAAACCCCTGAATTTCATTAAGCTTCGGTGTACAGTACCTGTCTTAGAATGGCTGGTTTCTTACACTCTACACCATAGGATGACAAAATTTAATATATATAAAAAAAATACCGATTACTGTTATAACAAAAAACTTCACATATCTGTAACTGCTGCTGGCAATGCATCAGATGATGCGTTGAATTTCGACGTCAAAATTGTTTTCGGAATATAATCTCTTCAGATGGCGAATACTGTACTGCTATCTTCGAAAATTGCAAATGCACGCGATCTTCAAGAAGCATGATTAAACAGATTCCACTGCCCAAATATGGGAATCTGTCTCCAACATGTCTCATTTGTCTCATGCAAGAATATTTTAATAATCTAGACGAATTTCAGACTATTTTCAAAATTGATGACATTCAGTAAAAACTCATTTCTTTGCTTCGCTCGCAAATACGAGCATACGCGCGCGAATCTGCAAGAAAGATTTTTTGAGTCGTAACGATCGCCAATGTATGTATACCAAATGCAGGCATCTTTGCATCCTGTTCACATCAGAGCACTTAGTCCTGATTGAATCCCGACGAGAATTCTTCCAAGAACCGTGTCCGGGAACGAACATAAACCTGTTGGGCTCGTTTTGCGCTCCGTTTCTTGACATTGTCATCCAAGCCGTTCCAAGGAATTACGCTTCGCGGTCCATGATGCATGTTCACTTTGTAAACAAACGCTAAGTGATGAAAGCCCGACCGAGTTTCCGGATCCGGGCCGCGTGTCAATGAGAAAATACATGATTTCCGATCCGGAACCGCAAGAGGGGGGGGGGGGGGGGGGGGGGGGGGGGGGGGGGCGAGGTGTGGAAGGAAATATTTACGTAAAAACGTACTGTGAATAAGACCTTGGAGTTTCTCTTCACGGTGGCATTGAAATGTTTTTTATTCCCCTTCAATTCAAGTAAAACGCACAGTCGCACGTGGTTCAACTTGGCTGGAATCAACCGAGGATTATTCTATAAAATTCTAGTCACTCCACTCCTTCCACTTGGTATTTATTTTATGCGAACATTAATACGAGATAATCATGCGAAGTCAAGCAAGGAATCAGAATCCGAAAGAAATTAATATTTCGTTCGAAAGAATACTTAATGGCAATTCCTGAACTGACTTCATGCTTCTTATGGCAAGGTGTCTTCTTGCATGGACATTTATTTTACTTCAGTTTTTGTGAAAATATTGGTCGTCTCACTTCAGGCCATCGTCAGATAATTTGCATTGAATCCTTGAGCAGCCTTTCAAACATGTTTTTTTAATCATCTGGGTGAAGAATAGTTGGCCCAACTAAGTGAAGTGATTTTTTTGTTTGAACCAAAATATGCCTTCGAATCTTTTCGTTCGTAGAAAGATGACAGTCAAGTTCAATGTAGTTTTGAGCCCATCGCTTTGCGCAAGTTTATAGAACTGCGTTCATTCCAGAGGAAACGAGGAAGAACTTCGTCTGGAGAATTTCTTCCTCGTGATACGCACTTTGATCGACGAGAACATGAGAATCGCATGTTGCAGACCTGGTTCGGCTGGTTGTTTGAGACTCCGTCGAACTTTTCTTGTAGTTTTACTACAAACTTTATTCAAGGCCGCGGGAATGCAGCGAGTTCGGGAGGAGTACAGACGACCTGTCTTCATTTCAGAGGATGTGGCTTCTCTTACATTTTCATGGTTCTAATTTTAATCCAGTATTGCAGGTGGACTCAATCAATGTGAGGAAGAACGGGGTATTTGATTAAATATACGTGTCTGACATAGTCCAATCTTGAATGAATTCTTATCAAATTTCCTTGAGTTTAGAATACATACCTCACGAATCCAAGACGCACTCAGCCTCATTTGAGTGTGAATCAATTTTCTGTTGAAAACTCATCTAGAGCAGTATTTTTTAAATCAATAAGTCGACTTATGACATCATTTTACGTGCCATCCTTCTTTAATACTTTACTGCCAAATATTGTTGCATATCTTATATTTGTAGTAAAATTAGCGCACTATATTGCGTGGTAATATTTTAGGGAAATAGCGTTGTGAGTAATTCCTTAAAAGATTAGTTTAACAACTCAAAGAGCAATAACTTGTACTGTATACAGCTTGTGTACCAGCCAACGAGATACAGAGTATTGACTTTATTCGCTTTGGCTTCCATAATGCCTGATATTTCGGTTCTTCTTTAATTGTTCTTGTGAATTGACTTAATTTGGCCGTCTGATTTTGCTTCATTCCATTTGAAAAAGCTTTGATTCAAAATTTTGTGTTGGAAAGAGCATGCATGAGAATCGGAATTCCAAACGAATGGACGTGAAAGGTCAGTAAGCGAATATGAGACGCTCTCTGAATTTATTAAGCCCCTTTCGCGCAGCACACAAAAAAAGACATTCTTGGATAAATGTGTCAAAGCTCCGTTCGAGAAAGGGTCAAATATGATACCTCAATGATAGCCGGGTTCCAGGTCCAAGAATCATATTCTAGGGCCTCCCAATCAATCAGAAAACCCCATGACATAAACGAATATCTGGCCAGAAGAGGGAGAGCATTATCTAATAAAAATCAGGAGACTTTTCAGTCGGACAGGGCAAGGATCGCAGGTCGTCTCCCGCGGAGCAGGCCGGAGATACGCAAGAAAAATACCTCAGCGGAAGAATTTGAACCCGCAGTTCCGCACCCGGTGCGATCTACAAACATCCACGGAGGTATCTGAGTGGAAACTATTTCTATTCCGTAGGCATCCATCATGCGCTCGGCCGAGGTACGGAATAAATTGCGCTGCAGGAGTCAAGACAAATGTCCAGCTCGTGCTTGATAAAGCTTCGGGAACATCATCGCGTAATTCGCGCGAAACTCCGATAGTCCCGACAAGGGCATAAATCCCAGGGACTGATGTTTTCGGACCCAAGCGTGTTGCCGACGTCGAGCGTCATTAATTTCTATGCGACGCGTGACTGACTTGATTGACTCCCCGAGGAGCAACGGGCTCATTTGCGTCGGTGTGTTTACCATTCACGAGCGCGAGGCGGAAATCAAAAGTATGATAATGCGAAAATAATTCCGTAACGCGATGGGGGGGGGGGGGGACGAGTCCGATGGAGTCGGACGAAGCAGGCCGGGGTCAAGTGAAAACAGAAGCGAGCGGTTGTTCCAGACGGGGTCAGAATATTCCAAGGAAATTATGAAGACAAAGCCCGAGAGAACGACACAGGGCTGGAAACACAATAAAAAGGGAAACTTGCCCTCTCTGGGGGACCTTTATCCCGGCGGGAGCAGAGGGAAAATTTTTCGTCGTCGACTGGGAAAAATTGGCTCAGGGTGGGAACAACAGCGTGTCCCCGAGAGCATTCACTCCGGATGGGATTGGATGATGAATGAATGGCAACGGATGGAAAGAAGGAGACCTTTTCTTTTTGTTTTTCACCCGCGCCCGAAAATTTCCGGCGTTACTTAGCCGGCGAATTCCGTCACCCGCAAGTTCGCGAAGGGCTCTCTGCAAACATTCCCTGACCCCTGCGTTTGGCTAGCCATACGCAACCCACGTCCACGCCATGTCTTCCGGGGCCCAGAGGTGCGTCTCGCACCAAACGAGCGCCGCGAAAATTAGGAAATGCGATTCCAGAGCCGAGAAACTAGGCGTTGTGCTTATCTAGCGATAACCGTACTCGTCCGTTCTCTGGAACGCTTTGCAGGAATTATTCAGCCAGCCGGCTGCCGTTTTCCCGTCGGGAAAATGATATTATCTCGCGCTCTAGAAACGAGACAGATGCTCGAGTCCAGATGTCGTGTTCCGAAAAAAAACCGCGGCCGCGCGCTAACTTTGCATCCACGCTGGCGCTTCCTTTTTTTCTGCCACACGGCGGGCTATAGATTATTCATTAACGTGCGTCTCATACCCGACATATGCTGCGAGAGAAACAACAAAAAAGAGAAAAGAGGCATGGCGTGTCGGTGCCGAAAAGCAAGGCGTTATTATAAGTCCGTGCGCTCGCCTAATTTTATTCCGCGCCTCATAACGCCACTCGGAGTAGCGGCTAAAAACCGGGCGGGCCCGCGGCTCCGGACTCCAAACCACATTAGACAGACGCACTCGAGAGCGAAATGCTTGACATTACTTCTCAACTCTGTATGGACGGTACAAGCACCGTACTCTGTAGAAAATGAACACTCGACGAAATTCTCCCTGCATTTCCTGACAGCTGGACTTGGGCATAATGCGCCCACTGCCCCGTCGTCCCACTGTTTTCACTTTTCATTACGCTCTATTTTTTTCCTCCCGGTTTCTTCAGAGTCGAGCAGGATTCAGACTTATTGGCCTTTCCGCCCGGCAACAAAAACAGGAGAATCCTCGGAGAAAAAAGCAATTTGCCCCGACATCAAGTATGTTCTTGAGACTACGGAGATTTATTTCCTACTCATGGCCTCGCTACACTCTCGACAAGCACGTATCACACTTCCTTCCGCCAAAGCATTCTTCAAATTTACCGCAGAATTAAAATAACTCGGGATTTCTCTCAAGCCGTTGTCAAGAAAAATTATTTTCGCGCGAAAATAATCGCGAGCACCCGGGCAACCATTCTTGCAGAAAAATGTCTCAAATACGCACATCCCGATTCCTGAATTCCTTGACGAGTTTCCTTTCGGGAACTTGCTCTGTTTTGCAGACATGAAAGCATCCTGTGTTTCGTGAGAGATAACAGACAGAGCGAAGTTCAAAACAGTGGAGATCCTAAGCTGGGATCCTCCAGACCAACCACAATCTCGTGACTGTGAAGGGCTCATGCAATTTGTTCGCACTCGACTCTCTTTTTTTATAACCCAGCTTTTTCGGGCGTTTAAAAATACGAAGTTTGAAGAATCTTCCCAGCCTCTGAAAGAATCTAATTAAATTCGCGATTGCTTTTCAGATGAATGAGCGGGAAGCAAATAAAATCTTCGTGGACGAGAGACATTTGGTGCAACATTGTGCAAGAAAAGAATTATAATTCGACCAGAAGGCTCCTTTTTAAGTTTCGGTTTTGTATTTATTGATAAAATAAATGATTTTGTGCCTGGGAATCTTCTGAATGAATCTGGTTAGATTCAAAGATTCTGAGACATCAATAGCTGATTCGCAAATTTGAGCCTCTCTTTGAGATACATTTTTTTATTAAATATATTTCATCCGGAGCGTGCGAAAGGCATACCTGATCCCCCAAAATAAAAGAATTCAATAAAATGTAAATGCGTTTCTTGCAGAAGTATGTCCGTTTTCTGTTTGTTTTTTTCCATCCGAAAACCGCACAAAAGATTAGGCTGATACTTCACCCCTGACCTATGAAGGCCTTCTTCCCTACAACATGGGCCGCGTGATGAAACGGTGCAATCATTTGCAGTCAAAGTCTCATATTCTAACGTCACTCGGAAATGTGGTTATCTAGGAAAGTTTGAGGAAGGCTAAAATAGCATCCCGCCTCCAGAAAACGTGGATAACTTCCAGCTTTTCTTATAACCTGATCAATACAAAAACTCACCCCATGCCGTGAAGAACCTAAAAATATCTTCGAACTCTCTCAACTCTAGCTGATCAAAAGGAAACACAATACCAACAGAATGGAGGAAAAATGATGAACACTATTAGGGCTCAACGAAAGCGTGCGGTTATGGAAGCGATGCAATTAGGAGAAGAGTGCATGATTCCGGAATATGAGTTATTTAATATGCATGTAATTTAGCCGCACCCCAATTTGACGCTCAGGGGAAAAACCTGTTCAGGTCACCGAAATACTGTATACGCATTTTTAAAGAAAATTCAGCCCATATATCATATTACACAATACAAAGAAGAAGAAAAAACAGCAGAATGTCCAGAAAATTCCTTTATAATCAATGTGGAGAGTGTGATGCAACATGGTCCAGCTGTAGCCGCTTTTCACGCTGTCGTCTAATTTTACGCAGCCCTCTAATTGATGTGCGCGTCCGAAAATTTTCGAACTAGACATTTTTATTATCTATTCTCTATTCTATACAATTACTGGCTGAATTTCTCAAGTATAGAGACTGATTACACAAGACTGTGGTGTTATATATATCCAAATAAAGTAAATCGGGTATACTGTAGTAGCAAATGTGTATTTTAGAGCTATGTTCCCCAACCTTTTTAGTCCCACAGACTGGCAAATTTCCATAATATTTTTTTTTGCACAGGAATATTTTAAAAACAAAATTCTGGCACAGTTTAAAAAAATTTTAAACTCAAAAAGGTTATGTTTGAAATACTTCATGACAGGTACATAAAAAATTATGTTTTTTAAAATTAAAATCAGAACCAATGAAGCAGCTTTAATATATAATGTCTTCAAAAATAAGATATGTCGGCTTGGAGAAAAGTTTATCAAATTTATCAGCCTTTCAGCTGTGAAAATTCATCAGAAGTGTTATTTTGAAGTGTTATTGGCAGAAAAGCACACTTTTATTTTTCTTCAGATAATTTCAAATGTAATGGTCTTTCCAAAATTTCAGATGAAGATTACAGGCTTTATTGCTACTTTTGATAAATTTGTCAAGCTGAAGAACATTTTTCGCAGATTAGCAAAAATCTTCTGCGGGCCAGCGGAGGTGTGCGACCGCGACCACTGGTTGAGGAACATTGTTTTAGAACAGAGTTCCCAACGTGTGGTCCGCGGACCGGCGCCGGTCCGCAGAGGTTTTTTGGCGGTCCGCGGGAAATTCTGTAACAGAGGCATAAATAATTTTGCAGACGTGTAGCAATGAAGTCAGTTATTTCCATCTGAAATTTTGGAAATAGAATGTCAGTTGAAATCATCTGATGAACAAATAAAAGTTGGCTTTTATTCTAATAATAATTCAGAAAAATTGTCACCCCTGCTGAAATAAATTATTTTTATTTTAATTTTAACAAACCTTTCTTCAAGCCCACCTTCCAATTTGTTGAAGACATTCCAATATAACTGCTTCATGGGTTTCTAACTCTATTTTTGTAAAAAAAAAAGAGAATAAACTTTTTGAATACATGCCATAATGTTATTCAATCAAAACTGTTTTGAGTCTGGAAAAAATTTTATGAAACTTTGCCACTCCGCAGAAAATTTGTTGGAAATTTCCTGGTTCGAAATTTTTTTAAATGGAGATTTGCTGGTCCGCGGGCACAAAAAGGTTGGGGAACACTGTTTTAAAGCATTTATAAAGCAGTACGACACGTAATCGTGTGAATTCGATGATCTCTTCGAATGCCTAAAAAAGTGCGTCTGATTGAAGTCAGATGTTCATCCGCGGGAATTGACGTGGTCTACTGCGGCATGATAGAATCGGTTTGAGTAATTCATTGCTGAGAGGACTAACAAAGTGGTGGCCCAGGAAAGCCGGCTCCTGCAATATACATACATCGCTCTTCCGGCGGAAGTTGGTAGCGCTCATGAATGCCCCTTACCGAGAGATCGACTGCGATTTTTCTCTCCAACGGGCTCATCAGATTGACACAAAGCCTCCGTGGCAGGTTTATGCCAAGGCGAGGCAATCAATCCACCGCAGTGCTCGAGTGCTCGTCCGCGTAGGCGGAGAAAAGAGCTCGCGTCAAGTTTTTTGTCCTGGTCGGTCCGTGCACATGGCGCGGAAGGAAATGAGATGCTCCGGCGCGGTTTTCTCGGCAGAAAACAAGCGCCTGAAGAAAAGATTACTCGGCCTCCGTGGCTCGTCAGCCTGGCTTCCAGGGTCTGGCCCTGGCACCAGTCATGCCCCGGAGAAATGAGCGTCAGGGCAGGGCGACGACGCGGCGCAATGAAACCCTCCAGGCAGCCGACTGTGATTGTTCAACAGTCATTTTTATTGAAGGCGTCGCCCGAGCCGAGTTGAAAGGAATGAAAAGGATTGCATCCACGGGTGTCCGCGGATTTCGAGCAGAGTTTATTGCAGTTCGGTCTGCGTCGTGCTTTCCTTCTGCCAGCGGGGGGAATAAAAACTGGGCCAGAGACGCTGAAAAACGGATGAAACTCCGGGGATCCGCGGGGCACAGTCGCGCATGAAATGTAATCCTCGTCACTTCCTCCCCGATACCGGGTCAATGGAATTACTTGTCAATCCCGGTCCCGGCCCCCTGGCGACTCCTTTTTTTTTATTATCCTCCTTTTTTTCGATGCGCGCGAAAGGACATGACCGAGGTAAGGTTTCATCCTCGGTTCGGACTTCTACAAAAATGACACGGGTTATGACGACCTGCGGAAGCTAACCAATTCTAACATAATTCACTTCGCACCGGATTATCTCTTGGAGTGGGAGGCTCTTCCTACAAAGCCCTCTAAACCAGCGCTTTTCAACCTATGATTAACGTAGTACGCGAGAACCAATTCGCCAGTACCCGTTTTTTCCCCGCGTATATAGGAAGGCTTTTCAAGAGGCAATAAATTGGTACAAGAAGGCGTGGTATTACTTGGAAGGCAGAGTAAGAAATTCAGGAAACCAACTTGAGAAAAGGGCTCAACGTACAAAGTAAAGGAGACATCTGAATGTAAATTGTGTGAGGGTACTCTTCCAACCATCAAGGGAATGTGATAAATGCGCAGCCGCCAGAATTGTGCTCCTCTATTAGGTACAGTATTCTGGGAGACCAGTAGGATAGTTCCTTAAATCGTGTTTTCGTTCATCGCTTGAATTTAACATTAAAACACTGCCCAAATTGCCGTAGTACAGTAGTTTGAACTGTGGTGTCATTAACGTGTGAAAGATAGTTCTGGACTCTTCTATTTCTCAAGAGAGAAATAGGGTAGCTTTTTTTAGTTCACAGCTTATCTTTATACTTCGCTAAGAAGCCAGGTTACCAGTCCCAGCTCCTGGACAAGTTACCTGAAGGTCACAAGATGTTTTGCTGACATGTGGCTCATAACTTGACCACCGGATGAGTTGTGTGGACGGAAAAAGTTGCTTTGATGCGAAACAGGGTTTACGAAAGCAGTAGAGCACACGGCTCATTTCTGGAACGCCACAACAAAACAAGTGTTTTACAGAAATTTCAAGATGATCATAAACTAACGCAGTTTGAGTCGAAGCCACTGCTGGTAGTACCGAGTCCTGGAATGGCATCCATCGAAAGTGGCATTATCCAGGAAAAATGTAAAACCCGTGCTGTGATTGATGAAAGCTTGAAGGCGTTTCTTTTATTTTTGAACCATTTTACACCAATGTGTAGTATCGCGAAATGGCTTAGGTGGAATTTTGATCGTGTGCGGATTATGTAACCGTTTGTTTTTATAGCTGAAAAATGCTCATCGAGCGAATACATAGCGGATTCTTGCCACGACATTTAGGGGGCTGAAAATAATTCATTCTGCTACATAAAATGCTTTTGTGAAATACAGTACTGTACATTGACAGAAGCTCTTCCAGGTCCGTGCAGATCTCATTTACTTAGGATAACGTCGCAGACAAAATTTCAATGAAAATATCCTGCAAAATAGTGGATTATTTTTTGACAGAACCCCTGACGTGGCAACAACGTAAACGACACATTCAGAATACCTCCCCATACGAAATCATTGTTGAAAATTGTCATGACAGTTTATTCTCACAATTGACGTGTGCGATGAGCAAATAAGAAGAAAGTTTTCATATGCATGTTTTAAATGCTCGAAATTAATCGAGAGATTGGAAGGATTTTTCTTGTGTTCAAGAACTATTCAGCAGAATAATTTATGATTCTCGAACATCTGCTGTTATGCATTTTCCTTGAAAAACCAACTAGATTCAGGATGCGGCCTGTATTTGAGTAAATATGGTTTGCGGAATTGCGGAGAGACAGTAAATATTCGGCATGATTTGTTTCGATGAGATTCGCGCTATATAGTCCCAGAGAAAGCCGAACATTTTAGAATTTTCTGGCAGAAAATGTATGTATGCTACCGGAAGGATTTCTAAAAATTTAATGCCCGCGTCGTTTGATCATATTCTAAGAGAAAAAGGAGGTCCCCAAGCGGGATTATGGGGATGTGTCGTCGGGGTGGAGGATCATTCATTCGGGCGAGATCATTCCGAGCGTCACACCGGAATACGGTCGGAGCGACTGTGTTTCTTGCCCGATTCTACCCCCGGCCCTGTTTTGACAGAGACGGAAAGCGAGCAGCAGTATCTGCAAACCGCGGCAAGTGGCAGCGAAGACCACAACAGGAAGGAAATCTTTTCCCCCCGAAAGCCCGGCCCTTTGTCGGAGGCTCGGAAAAATTTTGCCTTGACTCACTTCGGCAAACGGCGGAAGGGAAATTCCTCGCATTGCTGCTAATGCAGTTTTCGCGGCGCGACCGAAAAACCCAGGAGAACTTTGTTTCTTCGTACATGTTCCGATGAGTCTTTGGGGGTACAGTAGTCTTATCCGCGTTCTCTTCGTTCCGCTGTTGGTCGTTTTCCGTTAGCGCCTTGGGAAGGAAATTTCTTTGGCCCAGCGGGAAAGTCGTTGATTCATCCCCCTTATTGACGCCGGAACGAAAACTCCTCATTCCGGCTGGCTCCATGCTTACAGACTAGAAATCCGCGGCTGATTCCGGCTCCGCGAACCACTTCATTCCTCTCTTTGTGTTCTTGCGAGCTTCTCTTTCAAGATAGGTGCGACTCCTCGCCCCCTCAGCAACTTGCGTCTCCAGGCGAATCGCTTCAAACTCCGGAGATTCTTACGCTGTCTCTAGAATTGTTCATTTATCTTTTCGTTTTCCTGCACCCTTCTACAATAAGAAGAGGGGGGAATAGGAGGCAAAACTGGCCATTCAATGTGGATCTTCTTTGCAAAGACATCAGTCTCCACGCTCACCCTTTCCAACGGCAAGAAAATATTCGTTTTCAACAAGAGTCAAGCAGTTCCACGTCGTCTGGATAAATTTCGTTATGAAGTCACTAGAACTGTTTTAAACCAGTGTTCCCCAACCCATGGTCCGCGGACTGGCGCTGGTCTGCAGAAGTATTTTGCTGGTCCGCGGGAAATTTTCAGCATAATAAATGCATCGGAAGTTGTAATGAAGTATGCTATTCTTATCTGATATTTTGGAAAGACAATGGCAGTTGAAATTATCTTATAAAAATAAAGTTGGCTTTTCCCATAACTCAAGAATAATTTTCACCCGCTGAAATAAATTATTTCCAGTTTTTCTTCTGGAAAACCTTTTCAAGTCCAGCTTTCTCATTTTTAAGACATTGCAGTATAGCTGCTTCACTGGTACTTAATCTAATTTTTGGAATAAAAGTTTTGTTGGAGGACTTTATGGGAGGTATTTAAAATGTTTTCTACGAGTCTGCACAAATTTCATGGAACGCTGCTGGTACGCACAAAATGTTATGGAAATATGCCGGTTCGCAGAAATTTCACGAAAATGTTTTGGTCTGTGGGTCCTAAAAGGTTGCGGAACACTGTTTCAGCTTAAACTGTATCAGCTTCGGAGATTTTTCTTTGTTCAATCGAATCTTTGGTTCTATCCAAGTAAACAACAGTTTTTGCCTATTCACGCACTGTAAACCATTCGGAAATATTGGGCTGACATCAAACTCCAATGTGAGCATCAAGATATAAAGAGGGAAACATTTCTTCTGAACTAACCGAAACTCAAGAAAATGGGTTGCACGAGAAAGATTCTTATTCCAATAAATGACTAAAGGACTATGAATATAAACTTCAAATTTATCGATCAAAAACTTTATACATATAGTACTGTAATTGGATGCGTATGTCACCTCTGTTGTCCGTAAACCGAGGTATAAATAAATGTTCAAGTTCAATAAAAAATATATATTCAAATATATTCAATCCACAAATATTTGTACAATCTCACAAACACAAAAATAGAGAGCTTTAAGAGAGTCTTGCTAAAACGTTCTACAAGTCTCTCTGAGAAATAACTGCGAATGATTCTAGATTAATTCTGAGGAAATATGTGGGAAGGAAAGTGTATTTATACCTTCCTGGAAACATAGAATATGGAGGCAAAATATTTGCCAAGATTGAGGAACTGCGGGTTCCCTGAACACTCTTGATGAATACAAATATCCGGGTATCTCCGGGTATATATTATAA
>CAJPEX010000976.1:0-72494 GCA_905338405.1 Notodromas monacha
CTGCAATAACTCCATCTACTGAGCAGCAATTGACTCCAACTTTTGACCAGGGGCAAACGCCCACGACAAGTCAAAGCTACTCAACAGATGTCACCTTGGAGAGCTTACAAAAACAACTGCAGGAACTCGCTCGTATGCAAGGCAATAAATCTGAAGAATATCAGCCCGAACCGTTGGTTAAGACCGGAGAAGAGTCTCGGGCAGCACTGGAAGCCCAAGCACATGTCAGACAAGCCCAACTAACGGGAAAAGCCAACCAACAACAGCCAATCGCGATGTCTTGTCAATGTTCTAATCCAGTGTGCTGCCTTAAAATGATAAAAAGCCAAGCCTCTTTGCCTAAGGTAGGAGCATCGACATACGTTGCATCTGTGGAGCCTGATCGCTCCGAATGCATGATCATGACGAGAGATCGTGGAGCGACACCTGTGCAGCGCAACAGCAGGCAGTCACATGTTCCATCAGCAGTCATACCACCAGCTTCATCTCACCATGTCCGTGAGATTATGACTATGAAGGCATCTAACACTTCCCAGCAGCGGAGTAGAGAAAATAGTTTTTTTAAGTTGGTGAGTTTTCACTGCAGTTTACAGAAGATTCTGTACAGGCCACGAATAATCATCTGTAAGCAAAGCTAATTAGCCGTGGCAATAAGTAAGTATTGTGCTGCTGTTCGTCATGGGCAAGTCCCTATCGAGTAACTTCGTGATGTTTCTGCTGGGGCCTTCATTTGTGCAGTATAATTCGTTCAACAGTAATCGGTGAACCACATATAGTTAGCACGAAGTTCGTACTTTTACCAAAGGTTTTCTCACTACAAATCCGTTTTTTTGGGTCCCTGTCAAATAGCCAAGGTTGTATGGTCCTTGCGTTTACTTACAGAACTATTTTTCTATTACAGTATACTGTAAGACCAAACTTCTGGGTTCCCAACAATGGCTGAACATGATTTTTTTTTTACTAAAATATTGCGCAGGAGAAAGTAGGACAGCAGAGATCTAGTGATCAACACAGTGGTGTGGAAAAGCAAGCGTTTTCAATGGCATCCCCAATGTCAATGACGGTACGCGCACTGGGAAAAATGAGGGCACCATCCCCACTGGGAATTCCAGATGTGCCTTCCTTACCCCAGAATGACCCCAAGTTCGTCACTTACCAGCTGAACAGGTTAGAGATGACCAAAGCTCAGGCACACGACAACATCACGACCTCAAACGTGCCTCTCAGCGGGTTCGCTTACGCTTTCCCGAGGATATCCGGGACTGTAGCGGGAGGGCTTGAAGGTGTCAAACCAGCGTAAGTAATCTGCTAAAATGGTCGAAAGATTCTTTTTTTATTTTTAGATGTGCACCGATTCAGTGTTTATCTGCAGCTTAACTTTCAGTCTTCGATAAACCTATACAGTATATTATTGCTTTTAACTCACGCGAGAACACAATGTATGTGGTGTGAGGCACGATCTTTAGTACAGATGACTAGAAAAATTCATTCGAGAGAATTCCGTTGCTGTGACCTAGCATTGGGAGAGAATTTAAGACCACAAAAATGATTATGCAGAGAAAATTGTTCAAGAAAATTTTTTCGAGAGTCCACGTGTATTTGGGACATAAAAAATACGTCTAAAATATTCGATCAAACTCAAAAGTGCCTGTTGGACTTTTGCCTGAAAAGCGGGTGCAAAATAACACTTTTCAACTTACGCTGTGCATACCCAGTATCTTATGTATCGAAGTATACTTACTACGAACAAAAACTATTCTTACATGTGCGCCTTTTCATAATTAAAAACATTTGAGTTTAAAGCATACGTAATTTTCACAATTTTCTGCGTATAAATCGTGCTATGTCTTAAAAAGGGGCGCATGGTGAACCATTAATAATGTATTTAAATTTTAATAAATTTTAATTTTACACCATCAGTGTTTCAATCCACGTTTCAGAGGTAAATGAGTCTTGTCAAATTACGTTTGATGCACAATTAAGTGTTCATGACACACTGAAGCGGTATTTTACTGAAGAAAGTTTCCTTTTTATACGATCAATTCCAATAATTTTTTCACCGTACTTCAACTGATTACAGATACGGAACTGGGGCGCCCAAGTTCGCTTACAAAGGAGAACGATTGCCACCAAATTGCATCAGCATTGTACCCAAGCATTAGTCATTCACGATTTCGGTGACTTGAAATTCAAATTCTTGAATACTTGCGGTACCTAAGCTCACCAACTCATCTACTTGATCTTCGCGACAAATTCGAGTTCTCTACTTATTTCGATCCTTCATGATATTTTCCGTAGAATTCACAATGGGACGATGCCGGTTATTGCAAAGCTTGTCACGTCCGTGGGTTGAAAATAAAACGAGTTCATTTGTAAATGAGTACTTCCATTTTCCGGCGATAATTCAAAAGAAACAACACTCAAGTGGACCGGAAACTAAGTTTTAAAAAATCAAGATTTCCAAAAAGCACAACAGCACCAAAAATGGAATTTCCGCCATAAATCTGAAAACCACAACGTCATCAGATTAGCCGAATAGGGTTAATTGTCAAAAGCTAAAATTTGTTGGCATAGAAAACACGTTTGTACATCAGAGGTATCCGGGTCAATTGCCATCTTCTCGATGCCGCGAATAGAAAAAAACAAGGGCTGAAAATCTTACCACATTTCTGCCTCAATCCGTAGAATGGCACACACACACACAATTATTCATTCATTCATGAGATTCGAGTTGAAGTAAATTTTTGTTTCTTTCCCAATCCATGATTTGCTACCCTATTCACAAAAGAGATCCGATATCCTTACAACAACAAATAGTTTTTTCTTTTCTAGGAAAAAAAAAAGATCTAAATCAAACCGGAATTTCAATACTGGTCAATTCAATCAAATGCAAGGAAACCGAAATGCAAAAAAAAGCTTTCCTCTGACAACCGTTCTAGGCCCAAAATGCCGATTTGTACGCACGAATTCAAAATGTTTCCCCTCAAGGTTCTTTGTACTCCTCCGGTTGCAAAAGTTCTTGCCGACACGACAAAATGGCATGCGTTTTCCGCTTAACAATATGCCAAGACCGAGCAAATATCCCCAAGTCAATCTATTTTTTCCATCAATTATAACAATCTCCTGAGCAATCCCAAATACAGTAAGTGGATTATGTTAGTGGACTCGCAGATTTCTCCGATGATCGTATTGAATGGATTTACTTCTCATCACTCAAATTTCCGTCATATAGTCAGCATTTTAAAAATTTGAATCCCTCGTCGAATAGCGGTATCTTAAGCGGTTTCTTGATAAACTCATGATGAACTTCATCCAATGAATGAAATGTATTCTCCCCCTATATTTCAGCTGCTCCATTTCGTAAACTTTTGGGAAAAGTTCGTGGGACATTAAAACTGGGTCCTCCAATCAACAAAAACGCCATCCAATGAACTTAGATTTAACACAGTATTTTCGAGAACGACATCTACTTCCTTCATCTTTAGGATTTCTTCACAAAAAATGTCGATTTTAATCAATCAACGAATTCCTGAAATGTCGAGCGAGAAAGAAAACGAAAGATTTCATCCACTGAAATTAACGAAATGAAGTTGTGATTCTCACAACTTCTGATTGCTCAAGTTTTCGTGATCTCACCAAAAGTCGTGGAAATCACGCAATCAATACACGCATATCTGAAATATTAATCGGTTCCCCGATCATAAAAACTAACTCGTAAAAGTTAGTTTTACCGTCCGTGGCTTCGCCGGATCTGGCGGACACCATAAAATTAAATGTTGAACGTCTGACTTATAACACAGGCCCTCCGAATGCAAGCACATCTTCCTCAATTTGCAATTAAGCATGATCAAATTCATTATCGATACCCGAGTACAGTACTGTACTGTACTTCAAATGGTTTTTAAATTGCAGTTCCTTAAAATCTGAAACTTAGTGTAGTGATCTGCTCTGCACGATGCATTAATTCGGGTAGATTACGTGAAATAAGGAAGTACTGTACCTTATTTACTCAAATACCACGCGTAATTTTTAATTTTTTATGATCATCTTTTATTGAGAGGAGAAAATACGGCACCTAATATGTATTCGAACCACATTGCTCAAAAATCTGAATTATATTCAAAAGCTACTGTATAGAATTTAGGTCCAAGCGAGATCAATATTAAAATTCCGTTGAGGTTTTTAAATGTATTTCAATTTTTGGTAAAAGAAAGTGGGACGCGTGAAGAAAAGTTTTCATCCAAATTTTAGACTGAAAATTGGAAATGGACATCTTCAACATGGACGCGCGGTACTTGAATGAATATGGTATACGCAAGCATTCGGACACACTTTGAAGTCCCCAAAAGTCTTATTTCATCAGTGTCAATTAAAACTCAGACTTTCTTAAAATATTAGTTTAAACCCAAAAATCAGGATACCGCGATAGTTTCAAGATGGGGAAAAAAATTTCCATTCCCTCTTTGCTTTATGCTGACACCGTTTCGACAATGCTTTTCTTTATCAATTCTCCCAAACTGGGCGACTCACGACCAGATTCCTTTGGTACGCCGTTCTTACTCGACTCGCTCACGTCCCCGAAGTCGACATGAATGAGGCTCTGAATGTTCATTGCGGAATCGCCCGAATTGTCTTGGAAAAAGTGCGATTCGCTTTCTTCATCGTTGAATTCAAGCCACTGCTCTTCGGATTCATTTTCTTTCGGCACGGGCGCAGCGTTGCCCGCAGATGTGTTGCTGGAAATCCGGTCGGTCTCCACCTCCAGGCGCATCAGAGTCTTCATCAGGTGGCTGCGGACTCCTGCCGAGTTGAACTCAGCCCGACCACAAGGATTCTTGCAACCGAACTGGTCGCAGCCGCACGGGAAATTCATCCTGTCCACCTTTGAAGAAATTTAATCAAAAATTCAAGTACAGTTCCTTTGGAAACAAGCTTAAAGAGGAATACAATAATGTCATCCAATTTTTTTTTCTTTTTTAGCTGGCTTCATTGGAGTCGAATTTCATGCGAGCATAGCGATTCCAAATTTTCGGCTTTTACCAAAAAATTAACTGCCAGAATTGATGGAAATTTAACAGCGACGTTCAGAAGAGGGAAATTACAAGTTCCATTCAGAAACATCGCAAGAGTAATTTTGCAGAGGGAAATCAAAATTTCAATCAAGCATTTCTGATAATCACATTTTACAATGACTACGATTGTAATTTGGAGTTAAATGGAAAATATGGGATACCTGATTTTTATTTATTTCTTGCTTGAATGAACAAATCTTAAAATCTAAGATTTAACGAGTCATTACCTTAAATAGGTTTCACCTGAATTTTGTCATACTTCAGAATTTAAGTCAAAGCCTCTAACAGTATCGCACGAAGCTGAGTTGGGCTAGATTTAATTGGATCAAATCATACACTCATGAATTCGGTGAACAATATTTTTATCTTGTTCGGGCTACACCTGCCCGACATTCCAGAAAACAGAGTGGGAACTCGAAGTTGAAAGAATCGAGATAGAATTGAACTAATGAATGAACTCCAGGAAAAAATTCCTCGTCCCATTATTGGCAGAAATTATCTGCCCACCCAAAAGATGAATCGGATAAATTTTTATCCTATTTGACTCTTATAAACTTGTATCCTATAAACTATGTTACTGCGTTCCTCTCAACTGTCCGCAATATATTTCGTCAGTTTTCCCCACTTCCGCAATTTTTATTTGACGAAAAGAAGAATTCGAAACATGAAATACCTGGCAGGCAATTTCCGCTTTCGCGCAAATACAACTTTCCGGCTGGCACGCATTCTGGCAGTTGCACCCGCAAACTTCCCGCAACGTTCGAATAGACTTGCTTTCCTCTTTCTCACTCGGATCCAAGTCTTCCACACCCGAGGCTCGCAACAAAGCCCGTCTTTGCTTCGAAGGCACGGGCTGCAGGAAGAAGTAATTGTCGCTTAACCCGTTGTCCAGCACACATGCTGTGTCTTCCGATCGCGGAAACGGCCAGACCAGCGGCGGCATCTGTTGCATCTCCTCTTCGTCCTCACCCGTCTCGTCTTCTCCTTCCTCATCAGCTTCTTCCTCTTCTTCTTCATCATCGTCATCCTCTTCTCCTTCTCCATCATCCAACTCAACTTCCTCATCACCCAACAAACTAACGTCAAGGTCGTCTTCGTCGTCAGTTTCGCTGTCATCGCTGGGGTTCGACGGGCTCGTCGGACTGTCCAAGGGAGGAGCGAGCGCGGTAGAGCCGGACTGTTGCATTTGTTGGCGCTGCAGAGTTTGCCGCAATGCGAGTATTCTTTTCCGGTGTTCTTTGAGCATTTCCAGGTGAATACGATGTTGTTCCTTTGCGTAGCCAGCTATCGTAAATGTTTCCACATGGGAATGCTTCGGAGACATGCCGAGTGTTATTCCGCCTTGTGACGGAACGCAACTGAAGCCCTGACAAAACCATTTCCATTACAAACTTAATTGTATTCGAAACACGTTCAACATGAAAAGCGAAATTCAGATCTTGATTTTTTTTTACATGCAACACAGGATTACCAGCTAAATATAAAATGAAAAATGTAAATTATTAACTGCAGATGCCAGCAAATCTGATTCAACAAGAAAACTTCCAAGAAAACGTACGATTGTAAGGAGAACAATACTGTATCTCGAAACATATGTCTAAAATGTTCTTGAACAACGTCTATTCACTAAATAATTTTGAAAGATGATACGAGGACTCACTTGAGTTCTTTGGAAGTAGTAGACAGTTACGTCCTTAAAGGACAATCTGCTTCTTTTGGCAGCTTTCTGGGGGCTAAATTCATCGGGAGACACTTCCACTTCGGACAACTTGCGCTTCAGAATACTTCTTGGAGTGTGGAGCATTTTGGTTTTCGCATTAAAATTCACTTCTCCCGACGAAGAACACGACGAGGAACTCGCGTCTTGTTCCCCTGCCATGGAGCCTCCCGAACCCGCGACACCGTAAGCATTAAACAAAGCGGTACATGAAATCCCTGGAAAGAAGATCAAAAATGTGATTTCTCTCGGCCTGACTCTGTTAACTTCTTGCGAAAGAAAGATGAGATGCTCACGTCACACTTTATCCTGAATACAAAGCATTATAAACACGCGAAAAAGCTCGCAATCACACACACTGCAGAACGGCAAGTGCAATTTCTATTCAACACTTCAACAAAGCAATGAAGTTTTGATCAAAACTCCACGGGATACACTTGAAATCCTCACAAGCGTGCGAATGAAAGATTGAGTAATAACCGTTCTTTTCTTCAAGATCCAATTTCAACTGAGCAAGAAAACACGTTCGGACGACAACATAAAAAGCTCTATTCTGTTAAGAATGTTGAGGGTTTGAATTTCTCGTCAACCAAAGTACTGTCACTTATGCCACTGGGCGAATCGAGGGGGAAATGGAAGCCACTCCTCGCTCGTATCACCACAAGCTCACACATGTGACACAAGATCAACATCGCTTTCTTGCGACAACGAGTCAGGGCACAGGTCTCCGGAGATTCTTTATCACGATGGACATCGCAAGCCAGTGATAAAGCGTAATCGAAACGTCCATGATCCAACGTATCATCAACTACCGCTTTGAACCTTAAAATAGGATCTGTGGAAATAAAAATTGAATACATGTAAAATGAAAAACACGAAGGAGATGACTATAAGAAAAATGAACTCGTGTAAGTAGAGTGGACAGACAATCGTTGGTCATCGCGAAAACTCTCACAGGGCGAACAAAATTAAATAAATAGACGGAAAAATAAAAGAAACGTGAAAAATGTCTAGATGGATTGAGTAAACCCCTATAGGGATATAAAAAAACAGGTAACTCACTAGATTCCAATCCTTTCGACAATCGGTACTTGTGCGCACAAAAGCGGAGTTGATCGAGAAGATCCTCTAAATACAGCAGTTCGGGAATCTCGCCGTATCCGCCAGCTTTGTCAAAGATGAAGCGGAGAACCCCTGATGCTGTATTCAACTCTTTTTCCATGATAAAAATCGGTTGATCTTCTTTTAATTCTGTGTTGCATGCTGCACTCGTCATGTTCAAGATTTCTCTTTGCATTTTCTTGTAATCGGAATTCATGTGGACCTTGTCGTGCAAAACGTGAATGCCTGTCTCACTGGCGACTTCCACAGCTTGAGCTCTGAAGAAAACGGTTACGCAAAGACCAAAAATTTTTCAACTGATGATATGCGATGCACAAAAATAGAATTGGAACGAAAACATCTCATTTTCTGAGCCAAGAGTTCGTTTATCTTAAACGCGTGGGCTTCTATTCTGGGACATCAAGTGTCGCTTTAATCAGTGGCTTAAAAGAAAAAAAAAAACTTCTAGACTTAAGTTTACCTTGACTAAATAATTTGAACTCGACGGACCGAACCTAGCATAAATCGAACTTCGCGAACATAGCCCTAGCTAACCAAGTTTTTAAACTTCATCCCAAAAAACATTACGTACGAAACGTTAAAAGAGTGCCCTCAGAAATACGTTCTTCAGAAGCTGCTGCATTTCACGATTGTTCGAAAAAAACAACATTCATCACTCACTTGAAAATCGAGAGATGTTTTTTAATCGGAACTGAAATAGCGAAGCCCTGATATTTCGACGTAAATTATATGCAAATGAGAAGAGCATTCGAAGTTCAGATACAAAAAAAAACAACTTACAGCTTCGTTAAATTTACATACAGTATCGTATTAGCCATATCAGATTAGCTACATTCAGAAAAATGTTCCTCACTGGAAGTCTTCCAGAGCCCCAGGGTTGACAATTGCATGAGCAAACCACTTCGGCTCTACGCCATCCTCCAAGTTGAAGCGAATCAGGCCGAATTCACAGGGGAAATAGTCGTCCGCTTCCGGATTTAGTCCGCTGTACCCGTACGCCATGAAATTTCCGACGAGGAACGGTTGTTTCTCGAAGCACTTTTCAACCAATGCCCTGAAAACGAACTTTCTCGCCATGAGTTTTCCACTTGGAAGTCATACCATCATAATTCAACAAACGTAAAACCTATCATAATTGAACCCTATTTACAATTCACAAACTCTACGTACTTCTGAACAATTTCCCCAACTCGTACTTTGCGATTCTTCTCCATTTCTCGTCTCATCTCTTCTTCTTTCATATTGTCCGCAATCGATCGACCAAATGAATCTTTTTTCCTCGACATGTCATTTTTCAATCTCTCGTTTTCCTCTTGAGCCATGCGCTTGTACCTGATGAAAGAAATCTGGTTAGTGATTTTCCATTTAATGCTCAACTATACTTGCCTGCTTTTGACTTCGTCATCCAAATGTTTCCAATCCTCCAGAGCCTTCAGTAAGCCAGCATTGCCTGAAGGGAAGGAACTCTTCCTTCTCTGTTCTGCGAAGTACATACCGAATGCTTCCTTCTTCTTTTTCTTGTTCCCCATCTCGTGAAAAAAACGGAACCACTTAGATTTTTAGGACAGAAATTTCAACCGAACACGAAAATTCCCATTTCAAACCTTCAACAGTTCGAATGAGCAATATAACTGATGGAACGACGACTCACCTCATAAATTTCCGGAAATTCACTGAAGCAACTACCAGAAAGCTGAGAATCACTTTCAAATCCTGAAATGAGTCCCACAAACACTTCATAACTTCCATAATTGTGAGATTAATTTCATAGGCAAATGAACTTCTTGGAAACGTAATTTAATTTCAAATCAACGCAACAAAATCGATCAGGGGTCAACCATTTGATGCCGTCCAATCGATTATTCGACAAAATAACGATTCGGGACTTCGCGCTCAATACGAGGCACGAATCCCCGACGGAAAAGTTTACACAGTTCCAGAGCTTGACCATTTCGAGAAGATGCCCAGAGAATTTGCGCGACGTGATCCCCGAGGAAGTGGCGCATGGATATCGGAGTGATGGGCATATCAAGCACGTCTTGGTTTCCTTGATACTGACTTCAGTAGAAACTCAATAATTATCGGCATAACGGTCAGAAGCGTTGCCGGCCGAATCCAGAGAGGCTCCTTTCACATTGAACAGTAACGACAGGGACTTGCTAATCGCCTTCTCTGCTTCCTTAGACCCACATAACGCCAGCCTGAAAGCACCGCGAGCCAAAAGCTCTCCGGCTCGATTCGGTGCAGCCGCCACTAAATCCGGCACGACTCGCAGCAAAGAGTCGGTGAAAAGTAAATCATCACCGGGTCGCAACAATCGAACAGCCACAGCTTTGACAACTTTATCAACCGTGTCTGCGCTGGCAGTTCGAACGCAATCCATGAGGAGATTCAATGCGGTTGTTCGCAGCTGCCGTGTAGAATTGCTGTTGCACAATCGCAGCAACGTGTCCAACGCAGGGCGGAGAAGGGAAGACGACCGAGAGTCCACAGAGGAAACAGATTCAAGCTTGCGAAGACAATTCGACAATATGATGGCGTCGTCCCATCCTTTCGTCATCTCGTCTACAATGGATCTCACGTACGCAGGCGAGGTTTCGGATCCACGATCAGTCCTTCAATAATAAATACATATTTTGTTTTTGCGCTTGATGATGATATACATACGATGTCCCGTGGTCTTATGTACCAACAGACGCGCGCATCGGGAAAAAATGTTTAATTAGCAGCTTGAAAATGTTGATCACTGAAGTAGAACTGGATTACTCTTTTTAATTTATTCTCAAACAAGTTGAACAGATTTATAACCTCTTCTTTCAAGAATTGAATCATCCCACAAATAAAAATGCTGGCACTTGTATCATGTTCAAACTTGACCTTGATTTTTAACCGCAGGAAGACATTCCAGAATAACAAAACCTTGCTTTGTAATAATTGTTCCAGTACCAATGCTTGTTTACCATCGCAGTAATAAATGTAGACTCTCTCTACAACGATTTTCTCTGCAAAACAATTTTTTTCAGTACCGTCGGGGTATCCACCCATATTATGAAGATTCTCAGCAACGAATATTTTTTTCTAGTCACATGAATTTTGTCAAGAGTCCACCTGTATTCTATCAAGCGCAAAAAATTTCTTTCACCTGTTTCCTAAATCCGGCCTCGGAACCCAAGTGCCTATGTCGGATCGCCTCGCGGCGTCAGGAGCTGGCAGCGAACGAGAAATGAACAACATATCGTCGATGACTCTGAGATCCGGATAGAACGCTGCTAGGTTCACCAAGACGCCATGCAGTTCATCCATTACTTTCACAGCCGAAACGGCATCCGCAGACAAATAACGCTCCAGAAAATTAGAAAACTGTGAAGCCAATGGAGCCAACAACTCTCCACCTTCGTCACAAAACCTGTAAAAAAAATCCCAAACCATCATACAGCAATTACAAAAGGCAGAAACAGCTTAACCTGTCATTGAATAGCCACTGCATTGTTCAAAAATGAAAAAAATAAATTTTTAAACGAAAAATAAAGCCCAATAATCCTAGTACAATAGCTGCATTGTAAGTTGCGAATTTCCATGTGAATTCTTTACATGAAAAAAAAATTCGAAATCCGATTCAAGATTTTACGCGAAATGGAAAACAAATCGAGAAATTCACACAAGATTACGCCATTCGATTGAACGGGAATTCGGCAGGATTCTATTTATAATCAAATATTTCGGTTGATTTATGCACTGAAAAATGCTTGCTCCCCTGTTTCATATAAGTGGTATTCATCGTTCCGATTTTTTTCATATTTATTTACTCATTTTTTGTCATACGGAATGAGTCACTCAAATTGTTCTTAGTCCTCTCACGTCCAGATGAGTTTCATAACGAAGTAAAGATTCGGAGTGGTTCACGATTACTGTGTGTCTGCGTAAGTTTGGTGATACAGTATTAACTTCAGTCAGGTTCTCGAATTAGCGATACCTGCGTAATTTCAGAAGCACGTTCTGGTCTCATTTGAATGAACTAACTTTTTTCGTGTTTGCAGGTTGAAATGGCGATAATTCCGAGCAGAAAAAAAGGGAGATTAAAACACTCACGTAGAGAACACCTGCCCGAACGTTTGACAAACGTCAAGCACAGCCACAGCATGAGAAGGATGAAAAACGTGGGGCGTGAGCACGTCGCTCATCAGGTCCATCACCAGCTGGAAAAGCCGTAAATTGTGGCTCATCCGGAAATGCACGAACTTCTGATTCACGGTTCTGCCCCGCAAAGTGGCAGCCAATAACGGAAATTGGCGAAGAACCAAAGCCGGCGTCCGAACCGCCAATCTTCGCAACGCTGCCTCGTAAACCCCGAGCCTGTCTACCCAATCTTTGCCTCGCTGAGTGGAAGCACCCAAGGAAGTGATAACTACATGTACGACCACGTCGTACGGAGAACAACCGGGTGAAGCAGTCCAAGATAAATTATCTTCAACGCGTCTCGTGACGCAGTCAGCCACGCCGAGCGGTCGCTTGGAATAAACGATTGAAAGCAATTTGAAAACGCTGCTGGTGTGGTCTTCGTACGCAGATAGTCGGTCCACGATGAACTTCAATCTTTCAAAATCGTCACCATACTCCTTGTTATGGCGACGACAACAACGCAACAGTAAATTCATACGGTTGATCATTGATCGCTCATCACAGCCACCTACAATCGAATATAAATGAAGAACCTTTAATTGTCAAGGTCCGATCAGGATTCTTCGAATGTAAGGCAGATGTCGCCACGATCACTAATGGGAAAAACAGGAAAATGCAGACAGACATAAGCTACTACAGTTCAAAATTGTTTGACCTGACCTTAACACTATCCGACCTCGCATCCAAAAAGTGTAACTCAATACCTACAGAACGAAAAAAAAAATTTTATGCAAAAAGTACTACATGTAACAGCAAGAGAAAAAAAAACAGTAGCGGACATCGGGGTCTACAGTGGGAATATCCTGAAATGATACGCGACTGCTCACTTACTCGGCAACATGAAATTTTATCTACATTGTAAAAACTCGAGAAGAATTTAGATTTTTACACACTCACCCGCATCGCATTCCTCAATGACATAATCACACAGTCGTCCCAGTTGCTCACAGTCAAGCCCTAAAATATCATCAGGCCTCAGCCGCCTCGGAACTGACTTCGGTCTTCCTTGCCACAACTTTGGCACGAAAACGCAAGCAGTTAAAAAATCCAGGACAGATGTGGGGTCATAGGCATTCTGGTTCGGCAACAGAACAGCTCTGATCGTTTCAGCTAGGGTCCCATATGATGCTTGATGTGTGAGCAACGACAAAAGATACGCCTGAGGTCTAACGCCAGTTTCTCTTCGCCATTTGGCAAAAAGCACACTCCGCATGGCTTCCGTGGATCCGAGCTCTGGATCCAAAGATGGCAGTACATCCACAAGGATGGAGACCTTTCGGAAAAATCATCGGACATGGAAATATTCTATAAAAGATTCCAAGCCGGCGAAGCCCTCAGGATTCTCAAGGCAGAAATAAAGTTCATTACTTGTTATCAAGTTAGTTCCGACTTTACTCATTTACCACGCGAAAAAATTGTTCGCAAAAAATTACAATGAAAAAGTGATATCAAATAAATGTACACATCCAAAGATTTCTCCTAAATAATGTATTTCTCCCAATTTTCTTCATAAAAATTGCGGAACTAGTTTCTCAGATCACAAAGGAACACCCTACTAACAACCGAAACTTAGTGACAGCGAAGTGATCAACGGTACCTTGTTTGGGGACTCTTCATCCACCAGCAACGACGCGACAGCATTGACCAATGGTCGACTATCGTTCCTCCACATGGCGTCTTCCACAAAGGCAGCCAATGTAGTTTCCGCACTGGCATCAGAACAGGATTTTAAAGCTGTCCTATACGCAGATTCCAAAATTTCCGGAGTGGCATTCGGAGGTAGTTTCGATCGAACCCGTCGTGGCGACGTTGAAATTGCCGACGACGCCCCGAAGGCAAGATCAGGATCACAGGCTCTGGCGAGAACCCCGGAAACAGGGACTTCGTCCGACGCTCGAGGTTTTGCCAAATGGAACACACGGTTCATAGTGTTGACGATGCGGTCGTCGTTTACTTCGTTCTTCGCCTTCGGATACAAATTTTAAAATATATTTCACATTAATCGTGCGGACGAAAATTTCTCTTTTTTCTAGCAGAGAAAGTTCGTGAAAAAGCATCTGATTTTTTTTAGCTCGCATATTTTAGAATACGATTCCCAACGATCTTCCCTGTGTACATGTGTGAATCGACTTTTGGAATCTGCAGTTAGATTTTAAATTAACTTCAAGTGTCTTTAAAATTCCTATAGGCAGTATAGGGCTTCTGTAAAACAATTTTATTTTCTCCGACAGAAAATTCTGGCTCTGAGAATCTTTGAGGAAGTCCATCTGCATTAGGGAACTCACGGAGGCTAGCAAGTTGAACAAGCAAGCAGTCGGGATTTCCTGGTCTCTGAAAGCTTTCATAAGCGATCGACGAGCTTCAGGGGCAGCAGATGAAAGTGCGCTTTCGATCACAGCCAGCACTGTAGTAAGGACGGGGAATTCCTTGGGATTGAGACGCTTTGAGAGCATTATTTCAAGCGTAATGGCTTTTTGGAAGCTAGCTTGCGCAGCCCTTTTCTCAGTTGGGGTCCACTTGAGCAAATTATCACAGTCGAAGAGCCGCATTGCTGAGGCTCTAAGCATTTCCTGGCTGACTCCCTTATTCAGCTCGAACACTCCGAGGATCTCAGCGAAAGGAAACCGACGTCTCTCGATGACGACCTTCAATTTTGACAACAAAAAAATGGATGAAGTTCAAATCCACATCACAAACCATATCCAAGATTTTTACCAATGATTCTAAAAACAACAGTGATTAATTAATGCTAGTTTTCTGAAGTACGGTACCTTTTGAAATTCCTAAGACTGCTATATTTATTTCAACGTAGGAAAATGTAGTCATGGCCGGTTTTGCAATCGTTTCCTTGCAACTTACTTCTAAAACAAAGGATTAAAAATCTTGTTCCACTACTCTTAAACTCGGGGTTGCAAGCCTGATCCAAGATTTTTTCAATGTAATTTAGTTCCAATATTTATTTCGCTTTATCCCTTTAAAATTTTGAAAATTGACCAAGCTTGAAAGAATTTAAATAACCGTCTTCTAAAATTATGATGTAATCATTACACAACACAATTTTCGAGGTACGCTGGAGGCTGCAAAAATCAATTGTGAATTCAAAATTTTCGAGGTCAACATGTTCTTCAATATTTTTTTCGAAGTTGACGAGGAATTTTAAATGAATGTTTGAAGATTTTAATAAAGTACTTTGAATCAAAAGTTTACAAAGCTTTCTACAATAATCGTTACGCAACCCACAGTCATCTGAATTTTAAGGTTTCCAAGTTAATACGGCACGAAATTTTGATCTTCTTTTCGAAGTTAATGTGGAAAACTTGGCTCACGGGAACATTAAACTCCACAGCTGCCTCTGTGTCCATCTTCTCTTCCCCGCCTTGCAAGAGCAATGCTTTGAATTCATGTCCCCCAATAGCACCGCGTTCCCGCTGGGCTTCGATCAGCTTCAGCAAATACTGCCGGCTTACATCCGAAACCACGTCAGCAACAGCGTCCGGATCAGCATCAACGCAGGCATCCAGTGCGGCAAGTAATTTCGACATGTTGTTAACAGGAACTCCGAACGATTGGAAAAACACCACGAGTCGACCGGGATCCTTTATCCCTGCCAGAGCAGCATCCGCAGCTTGACTGAAATTACATCTGAAAACGAAATTGTTCATAATTTGATATCAAAAATTAATTCTTCGTCCGACCGAACGTCCGAGGTCAACACGAATGTACAAAAGAAAACAATACTTGAAAATAAATATCAAGTCCAGTATATGATTCGCAAAAAAAATGTCGTTCCTGGCTGTTTTACTTTTTTTTTTGGTACGTGCACAGATGTAGCTCGAATCTCTAGCCAGAAGAAATAACATATGGTACTGCACTGTACATCATAAAATTGAATTAACGAAATGTAATGGAATTTGGGAAGCACCTAAACCATAGAAATTAAAATCGCGGACTTGAGAGGCACAAGTAGAGTGCAACGGGAAAGAATCAGTTGTCAAAAAATGCTTCTCAAAAATAAGTTAATCTCCATGGAACTTTTACTTGCATCACATGAAATACTGTACGTGAATCTCACCTAAGCATTCGCAAAGCCAACCAGTCTGGAAACAAGGCTATCTCGTTTTCAATCCCATCTTCGGCGCCTTGAAATGCACTCGGACGACAGTGCAAATCAAACCACAAAGCACACAACTCATGAAAGCACGAAGCGTCTCCTCCATGCGGAGGACCGTAAGTCAAAAGAACAAACGTAGCGTGTAGAACACCCAAAGGAACTTCGACATCCGGGAACTTTCCAGCGGGAACCCAGGTAATCGTGACGTTCGATTCCGAACCCTGCAATGTGAGTTCATAAGGTAAGTCAACTCATGATCAACAATAATTTACTGCCATACCGGGGGACTGATGTTGGATTTCCTCGCTTCGAAATGAGCTCTAAAATACTTGGCAAAAACGGTGAGAAGCGCTTCAAGCGAAGTGCGTTGTTCTTCCAAATTTTTCCGCTTTTTACTCGGTTTTAAAACTGCATCGATTATGATGTTCCTCTCGACAACAACGGTGGCAAGATCCAGCATCAGCTCCGTGAACGCAGCCAACGCCAACTTACCACCTTTGAAACCCACTATTTCTTCAGCGATGAACGTAAGGTAAGCACTCACTGCTCGTACATCGCACTCCACTTGCAAGGCCTGGAAGCAAATGCGAATTATTTGAACGTGAAAGAAAAATAGACTCCAACAATTGCACGAATTTCCCAATGAAATAGAACTTGAAACCAATCGTACGAAAACAGGAAGAATAGCGGGGAAGAAATGATCAATGAATAAAATATTATAATAGATTTTCTAACATGCGAATAAAAGTTGCGACCAGAGTTGAGCGCTGAATTCACATGCATACAAAATGTGAAAAATAAGAATCAGGCGTACAACCCATGATTCCTAAGGAACGGATTCACATGAAACGAGTAACACTCGTTGAATCTTAAAATTGGGAAAAAAATTGACGGAAGAATCGTTCCCACAATTGAGCCGATACAGGGTGAATCTTGAACAAAAATCTTTGATTCTTTACAAATAAGAATCGACAGGAATTGTTGAAGGTTCGAACACCCATTGCTTTTTTTTAAAGATGCTCACCTGCCGGAGGGCACGAGTAAGTTGCGGTAAAACCGTAACTAGGTACTTGGATTTAGGCAATTTTTTGATGAGCCACCACGAGGGATGATCTGGCATTCCCACGTCACCATTGTTCTGACGCAGCAGCAGGTTTAAGACAACGCCAGCTTGTTTTCTAACGCTGCTTAGCTCGGAACTAAGTCTCTGTAAAAACCAAACAATGAATGACAGCTTAATCTAAGTCATCATTTCAACTCGACATTCTTCTTCAGTTTTTCATCTCAACTGACCTGAAAGAAATAGTCCAGAACGCGAACCCTATTTTCTGCCGCGCGTTCATCTTCCTCCAAGTCTATCGGCTGTTGTTGATCTTGACTATCCTGAAACGCACTAGCATCCACCAGATAACTCAAGTGAGCAACAACTTGCTGCTTTCTCGTTTGAGTAGTTGGTTTTTGGTTTTGTTGGGGAGAATCGATCATAAGAAACTCGCACAAACACGGAATCGGTAGCATGTCGAAAGCCCCCTCGCACGATTCCACGAGAGCTCCGAGCCAAGGCAAAGCTTGGCTGGCTTGCTGACGATCGAGGATTTTTAGCAAAAAATCTGGAGATCTGCTCCTGCATAACAAATGCCCGACCCTGGAGAAAACGATGAAAAGTTGAGCCTATGATGAAAAACTGCAGAAACATCCCCGAATCTCAACTTATTCATCGAACAGATGATACCGAAAAAAATGCGATCATTTGAATCAAATAACTTACGGCACCCGTAAAATCTGGTCAACTTACTGACAATACAAAATTTTTTCGATAGATATTCCCTAGTATTACATAATACACATATAAACCTGATTCTAAATCTGATTTAAAACCTGATTTTTTATCTTTCCTAGAAAAAATAAAGGTTCCTTTCGGAAAACTTAGGTTATTTATGAATACTTCAGCGATTGGTCAGGCAAATTTCAGGTCTTTTCCTTCGTGGTCAACAAGAATTTCGTCAAGTTCTTATATTGCATCATGTTGAAAACCATGAATGCTGAGAAGCTGAATCAACAAGAAACATGAACTACATGAGCCTGCAATTTTGAAATAACTAAAAACCACATATCTCATTAGCTGGTTCATTATTGAAAATACATACATCATCGTTGGCTCTTGAAAAAGTTGCTAAAAAATGCAAATAAAATGCATTCAAATAAAATTTCCAAAATTGAGACTTGAACTATCCAAAAATGTGTATTATTTAGGGAAAAAATTTTCGCCTCACATACCTAAATGTTGCATTCAAAGCTTTGAGCTGAGCCAAAATTTGCTGCGGCGGTTTCCTCGGGGATCCTCGAATGTCAAGAGTAATCACAGTTGACAAAAGCTGGGAAGATTCTTCGCTAACTACTCTGCCAGCGAGGAAAAACTCATACTCCAACATTTTTGGTTTTTCGAAGGCTACAGCTTGGGCTTCCTTCACTCTAAGCTCCTCACATTTATCTCGCGGTAAGACGCCAACTGGCAACCAGGAGAACTGATTCGTAATGCACATCTCAAGAAAAAGTGCTAGCGTCGGGAATTCCTCGTATGCAAACTCTCCAAAAGAAGCCGGATTGTGCGCAGTTACCAAGACAAGCACTTGCCACGCTTTCCAGTAATGACTCACAATCGCGATGGTGGGAGCGGAGTAATTTTCCGGAAAGTTCGTACCTTCTGGATGGAAATATTGAGTGAGCTTGAACAGCAAGTCAGGGAACTGTGTGTTTTCCATCACCAGCATCGGGAGATCCGATTTTGCCGCCGCACAACGGCGCACAAGAGCATCGACAAGTTCAAGGGCGTCTGCTGCCTGCAGTTAAAGCGTTGCACCAATTACGAAAGACCGTTCTCTAATCTTCACAAAATCGGTTTAAACGAGAAAAAATGAACAAACCTTGAATGGATGATCCCTACTGTATCCAAACGCAGTTAATCTGAGCAATGTATCCTCGAGCACGGGGATCTCGGCTGCAATCCGAGCTAAAATGCTTTTCTCGTTTTCAGCAGGCCAGCTGTCCAACGTCCAGTGAAAATCATTCTGGTCAATCCAAAATAGCTTGTGTAAACCCCTGATAATACATGAAGAGAAAATATGAGCGTTAAAATACAGAAGGCAATAGCGTTGTGATTTTTCTATACTGAGCGAAATACGATAAAACTTGATAACACAAAAAATCTGAAGCCGGAAATTTCAAAAATCGGCGAAAGTCACGAACTTTGAACATATTGATCTCTATATTATAACATAAAACCGGACGAAAAATCAAGTTTGACAAGAGAATACGAGAATAAGATTCGAAACATTAAGAAAGAACAAAGTAAATTGAAGAACACATCTTTCTGAATGTTAAACCGAATATAGCCCATCTGAATTTTGCAGCGAAACATATTCCACCTTCGAAATCTCGAATTTTTTCAGTATCTACACTTGTGATACAATAGTTCCATACACGGCGATTCCCGTTCCATTCGAATTTCTAAAAGGGAATTACCTCACATAATCGTGGGAAGAGGGAGCAAAGATGTCATTTGTACGCGTGTGAATCCAATACACAGCATCCCTCTGGATTTCGGAGCATTCTCGATGGAAGTTCACCAAAGGAGTGAGATCCTTGTGCCGCTCACCCTTAGCCATCGCAAGTGCTGCTTCTTTAACCTGAAAAAGAAAGAGGTCCTTAGAGAGAAAAAAAAAACTGATGGAATTCAGTAGACTTACAGATGGAGAAACAGCTAGGACAATAGCTAGGGCTCCGATTTCAACAAGCCCATGAAAAACTCTCTCTCTTCGGGCTGCTGACGAGGCTCGGAAATCTCTCCATGCAGAGCCGCCAGTGTACAACTCGCGAGCAAATTCGGCAAATCTGAACTCATGTCTTAAAGCGCGTACAATTTCTCTGAACAGCAGCTTCAATGCTCGCAAATAATCTTCTTCCTGCTTCAGTAACTCCATGAAGAGACCAGCAAGAACAGCCGTCGCTTGACTCAAATTTGTTTGGAAGATGGTGGCAATAATCTGCATGTTATTCGGATTCCTTGTGTTGGACAGCTCATTGTAGAACACAAGTTTGAGTATGTAGGCAAGGATTTCAGGATTTTGACTGACTGCTTCCTTGATGCACACGAGAAACTGATTCAGTTGGGGCTTCGCTTTAGGGCGTATGCGGAGAAAGTTAGTGATCACTTCCTTGTCCGTTTCCACTGTCACTGGGTTCAGATTTGCGGCCAAGGTACGCAATAAGTCCCCAGCCAGTCGAGATAATTTCGGATTTCCCAGCCAAGCTTCGATTTTTGACGCGGCTGTAAGTCGGATACCAGGAATACCCGCGGCGGAAATCAAAAGTTTGACCACATGACGTCCAACGGCCTCCCAAGGCTGTCTTCGATTCAAATAAGCATCAACTGCGGACACGGTCATCTTGCCAACTGATTTCTGGCAATGCTTGAATCTGCAATATATTTCATGAAAATCAGAAATCAATGGATTACTCTGAAAATGGGGCAAACTGCCACAGAAATTCAACATACAATACTGTAGTAAAAATGTAGTTTTCAGTGATTTTTATTCAAAATTAAGGATATGTTATTTCATCTACAACTGCGGGATATTCAAATTCGTTAGAAAAACTAAATTACAACTAAATTATAAGTAATTTTGAGCATTTTAGGAAAAGCTGAATAAATAAGGAAGCAACATTATTGCATTTGCCCGAGTCCAACAATACCTAGACTAACCAAAGATTTTCTTCATAAGTGATCAATAAGAGAACAAAATTACGTTTTGCATAATACTGTAAATGATTTTGCACACTCAAAATTATAGCTACACTTCATTAAATTCAGGACATTTCGAAAACCGAGGACGCTTAGTAAAAACACTACGTATAGTATACGATGCTGCACTGAAGTACTGTTATTTATCAGGGTTCTTGAATAAATTATTTATAATTTATAAATAAATTATTGAATTACATCAGTTGAAAACCCAAGTCGTTCAGGCTGTACCTATGAAATTTGAGCACATGCACATGCTTGTGCTCACATGCTTCACGCAATTCATATCAATTCGTAATTCAAACTCCAGAAATTTGTTCATCTCACCACACCCCCAAGGGAAAAACCTTTTGAATAAAAATTCAAACTCGCCTATCACGGACTGCGGAATCCAATCGTTCGGGATCAATTTCCGGTTCAGCTTCAAAGCCCTCCAACGGATTTAAATTCACAGACGGGAGGCGGGTTCCAAACGCTGTCGTCAAATTTCGCACGAAACCTCTGCATTCATCGCCATCCACCCAAGTTCTGTCTCCTAAGGAGTCTTCAATGAATCCAGAAACCCACTCTTCCGGCCACGACGCAGTATCCTGAACAAACAAGACATTTCGGAAACGATCATCACTATTAACCTAATCAACAAAACTTACCATATGTGACATCATCAACACATTGGACACCAGTACACCGAGGCAAGATTTGGTGCTTTTGTAACCTGCTGCTGAAGGTGTCGACCCAGATCCTGGTGCATTTTCAGGCACACGGAGCAAGCTCCCGAAAGCAGCTTGGACATTCTCAAATCGAAAAACAGTAGGCTCAGCTTTGGCTATCACCATCAGCGCGACGGAGAGCATGGGATCAGGCTTGCCATTTCTGGAATTCCGCAACTGTTTCGCAGCTCCACATAAAACCGATTCAATTCTTTCATCGCTTGCTTCTTCATCTTCGAGCACAGTATGAACGAGCGCGACGGGATCTACCTCCTTCGCTGTATCCTGTGAAAACGATGAATTGTCAGCCGTAACAAATTTAAGAACACTGAGAAAACTCACCTCCCACAGAGATTCTCCGGCAGGATTCAATTCCACACGACGAGAAAAATCGAGTCCAGCAGTACTACTCGCGGACGCACCACCGCTGCTCGATGAAGTCGGTAATCTTTGATCCTTACTGGATTTCAACTTTGGTGGGCCTGCGGGCGCTGCTTGCTTGCTGGAACTAGATGGGCTTCCCGTAGCATCTTTTGGCCTCAAATGTTCGGAATCTTTCGATCCAAGAGCAAATAATTCAGCCGATCCTGCGAGGGGCTTCGATTTACCAGGATTAGACCGTACTTTGTGAGTACGGCTCTCTTTCGGCATTATAGGGAAATCTATTTTCTAGGATCAGTCGCGAATAAACGTTCCATACCGGATACACGTTCAAATTCCGTAGTTCGCTCTTCACTCGTCACTCAGCATCCACTCGTCACGTACGTACACGTCGAAGAGTCCGTAATGACGACGCGATGAAAATTGTGCTAATAAGCAGAATTTTATTCGGCGTTCCCTGCCTGAGCCTTTCACATACAGTAATGAATGTACGGTGTTGTACTCATGTACTGTGTACAATGCGCCTCCGTACTTCTCGCTTTTCCCATATACAGTACAGTATATACAGTACAGTGCAACTTGATACATTATACGGAAATATTTTCAAGAAGTTTATCATTTGAATACTTATATTTTGAAATGAAGTGAAAGCTCATCTCATAGTCTGAATTTCATAAAATTTTGAATTGAATGAGTAATATTGAATCAGGAATGGTCTTCGTTCATATATCCTACCCATCATGACGCTTGTAGAAAATAACGTCGACGTCCTCGCCCCTGTCAGTTTGAGATGGCAGTTGCGCGCGCAAATTGTGGTCACTTTTTGTTCGAGGCAGACGCGGGAAGTTCTGATGGATTGCGGAAGGATTCGATTGTGACTATCGTGGATAAATGATTACAGTTTGCGTGGACATTCTTTTCCTATCTTGGCGAAATGCAGGAGTCAAATGTTTCACGAAGTGTGACAATTCTGAATTCATTCCTCAGGGTTTTTTTTGCTGAAGAACTGTGCGTTTGTGATCGGTTTCAGCTACTACTCGAATAGGAAACATGTTTGAGGCGCGCCTGACGCAGGGATCCCTTCTGAAGAAGGTTATGGAGGCTATCAGAGAATTATTGAACGAAGCGTCTTTCGATTGTTCCGAGAATGGCATTCAGCTCCAAGCTATGGATAATTCCCACGTGAGCCTCGTGAGTTTGAACATGGGTTCCGAAGGTTTCGACAAGTTCAGATGCGATCGCAATCTCACCATGGGCATGAATCTCGCTTCGTAAGTAATTTTTCCTCTCACCGAAATCTGGACATTTGATAAACCACGTTTATGCAGGTTGAGTAAAATATTGAAGTGCGCCTCGAATTCGGATGCGATCACCTTGAAAGCTCAAGACGACCCGGATACTGTCACATTTACGTTCGAGAGCGAAAATAATGAACGCGTTTCCGATTATTCTATGAAACTCATCAACTTGGATCAGGAACACCTGGGGATTCCGGTTAGTTGAATCGGTGAGACTTGAGCTACTGGTTTTCTAATCAATATTTTCTATGCAGGATACCGAGTATTCTTGCGTTGTTAAGATGCCATCGGCGGACTTCGCCCGTATTTGCAAAGATTTGTCCCAGTTTGGGGACTGCATCACAATTTCCTGTACGAAGGAGGGCATAAAGTTTTCTGTTGCTGGAGACATAGGAACCGGTAATGTCAAACTTGCGCAAACAGCGAACGTTGATAAGGAATCTGAAGCGGTCACTGTAGAGATGCAAGAGCCTGTCTCGCTCACGTTTGCATGCAGATATTTGAATCACTTCACGAAAGCGACACCTTTGTCCGAACAGGTAGGTTATTTGTGGCGTCGATTTGCTTAACATTTGTTACCTGTGCCTCATGCTTTGCAGGTTCAGCTGTCGCTCTCTGCGGATGTTCCATTGGTCGTCGAGTACAAAATTGGAGAATTCGGTCACATTCGTTACTACTTAGCTCCGAAGATTGATGAGGATGACTGATCACTGGAGAGAAACCGTGCCTTACTCTTTCGGGCCTTCACCTTTGTCACGCAGTTTTGTATTCCTATTTTATAACGATCACTCGCTGGCGGGACTCATTAAACAGATTCTCCATTCTTTGAAAGCAAAGTCAGACTGTCCAGTTTCTTCAGGTGGTCGCACTCAAAAGGGAAGCTTTCGATTCTCTTGGGAAATTTTTCGCGACATGGGACGTTTTGTAATTGAGAACATTTTGGGAGAGTAATCTCGCCGAGCAGAACCGAAGTAATTTCTGAAAGCTCAGAACCTTGTCTGCGATGTTACTAATCGTATGAATGCTTTCATGAAATTCAATTTCTATCGAAATCTGAGAGCTGGGGAGCATTTGGTAAAAAAGTGAAATTTAATCGCATTTTTTATGGCCCGTTGATCGGAGTTTTTACTGTAATACATGGTTCAGCGTACTGGGATAATCTTCAGCTGAATTTGCTGCAAAATATTCTCTTGTATATATGGCATATGCACAAAAATGTAACCAAAAATTTATCTTACAGTATTGAGATCACTGTTCAAAGTGATTTCATTTGAACAATGTTTTGATATCATGACGCCTATGGATATACTGATGTGACCAAGAAGATGATTTATAGTACTGTAATGGAATTTTACAGTATTCAGGATTTCAAATGGAATTCAAAAGATCTTGCGATTTAAAATCAATGGAATTTGTCAGTTGCAATATGCGCCTTTTGCGTACAGTATTAATGCAACTCTCATGGTTGGATGTGGTTTTTTCCAGGATTGATGTGCGGGTGGTACAGTAGTAAGAGACACAATTTAGTATCAATTATTCCAGTATATTCAAGCATCTCACAAGGCGTTTGTTCCAATATGGCAAACTATCAACACTGGCAATATACACCTTGAAATTGGTAACAATCGGCTCTGAGAAATATTTGTCGAAGTTCTCGTTCAACTCCATGAAAACAATCTCATTAGTATCAAATGCATCGTTCTCTATTTTCGCGAAGGACTTGCGGCATTCCGTTGAAACGTTCAGGCAACCGAAGTTGAACGTCGTTAATTTTCCTGGACGGAATGGAAAATTTTCTTGAAGCATGAATAAAACATGTCTTGAATTCAATTTACCTTCAATTGAATAAAATCTTCCTTCTCTCAGAAAATCTCCAGCCAAGGGTTTCAAAAACGTTAACTTCGGCTTCATAATATGACCGATCTGGATAACAGAACAATCGTCCACCGCGAAAATATCTGCGAATAATGAAGAAAAAATGTCATTTGTTAAGAACTTACTCTCCTATTTCTTGTGACTACCTCGAGATCTGCACAGAGCATGTTCAATTTTGATGCGATAATTTCGGATCGCCGAAGGTACCACCAAAGGCCATTCCAAGTCCACGCGAATCACAGTTGTACCACAAAGCAATACCAGGAATTCCAAACGTTCAATTATCACAGTTCCAATGATTCTCTTGCGTCCTGTCAATTTGAGTTCCTATGAGACAAAAGGAGTTGTGGCCACTGGAATTTAAAATGTTAACGGTGCGTATTTGTTTTTGAAATTACAGTACCTTGAAAGATTCGGCCTCGAATGACATTGTGTCCATGCAATCCAACATGTTCACAGTCGACGACCCGAGTTCTTCATGATTCAAGAAATACCCGAATTCATGATCATGCCTTTTTTTAAATATCACACATTGTGAGCACATTTCATGTAAGAAAGCCTTCACGAGAAACTTACTGATCGATTTCGTCGATTTGCAACACCTGATTCGAATCAGGAATCATCCCTCTAAAATACGATGCACTCATCCACGCATATTTTTCGGCACCAACATTAGGATGGACGGATGATAAGAGCATTCTGCAACTCTCTTGAATGCATCCTAAACCGTAATTTCTTTCCATAAAACATGCTTCATTAGGTTTCTTGCGCAGACTTACAGTTCTGAACTTCTGATCGCAGACGAATCAAACTAAAAAATGCTCACCTCAAGCACCACTTTTTCTTCTCTTTTCCTCGCATATCCATGGGTTCTGGGTTATCATGAAACGGCCGATGATATAAAGAATCTATAAATTTCCAGGTATTCTCTTCATTTTGGCGAAGGTTGAACGTTATATACCGAAGCT
The DNA here is from genome assembly GCA_905338405.1 of Notodromas monacha. Classification (NCBI taxonomy): domain Eukaryota; kingdom Metazoa; phylum Arthropoda; class Ostracoda; order Podocopida; family Cyprididae; genus Notodromas; species Notodromas monacha. The sequence goes on from CAJPEX010000976.1 coordinate 26,235, forward strand.
GTTCTTTAATCCGCACAGGCGGTTCAGTGTCCGAAGAAACAGCAAAAACAAGGAAACTTCGTACGGATCTTGGTTTTCCACATAAATCTGCCCTTTCTTCAGAGGATAATTCTCTGAAAATTAAGGGACGGTCGTCAAAGAAACGTTTGAGTGCTGTACTCATTGCCAACATAACTATAGTTCTATCAATGGGTTGGTTTATGGAAGAGGTGGTTCGATTGCGCATTTCCAAGAAAGTAATTTATCCTCTAGAAGCGAAAGTGTTGAATCCATGCAACCAAAAACGTGTTCAGTCCTAACAGGAAGAACAAAGACCATGTGTCCATCCTAAGCCAAAAAGATATAATTTTAGACATCTCTAAAAGAAGGAAGCTGATTTGATAAAAGAAAATCCTGTGCAGTTCCGAAAGTTAAACCCGTAAATATTAGTGTTTGCATCAAAATGTTTCGAAAGCCAAATCTGTAACAAAATTAGAAGCAAAATTATTCATCTACGAGTAATTATCTGTATTTTAATTTTGAAATTGCAGTACTGTATTTATTTTATTGCTCAAGATCTGTCGCAATATCTTTTATTTCAGTGCTCTATTAAAATAAACTAGCCACAAAATTTCAACTGGATCAACAACTACACACGAAGTGTACAGGAATTATTTTTTAATTCAGGCAGACTTTAGAAACAAAAGGTTCACGATTTTAAAATATGAGCACATCTAAAGTGTTCGAATTTTTGAAGAGGCAACTCACAAGAAATCATCGAAGACAACAACAGAACCTGGACGAATGTCGAAGTCGATTATCGGCTCATAAACCAAAGCAAGAACGTCTGAGCTTCCAGAATTTCCCCTAATTATGCAAATCCTGTTCCGCAGAGTTGAACTGATCACCTGGATTTTCAACACGGGTTGAGACCGGCGTCGCTTCGCCTTAGTCCCGTTGTGGAAGATTTTTGAATTCATTTCCGCTAACCATCTTTGGATAGTTTGCTGGCAGTCGGAGCCACATGCTGGACTGTAAAAACAAAATACAAAGAAAAGTTTATTGTTCGCGAACGACAAGTATAAATACGAGGGTTTTCTCGTACGAGGGTTCATCATCCACATTTACGAACACATTTTCTCTGAATCCTGGAATTGCCATTTTTTACTACTGCCGTAAAAAAACTGAGTAAAAATTTATTACATTTTTTGCCGACCTTCAATTTCAATCCCAAGTTCCACTCATTGAACGAAGGGTGAGGGACAAATGAAAAATTGACAGAAGACCCTTACAGCATTTTCCACTTCTTGAAGCGACGATCATTCTTGGGGATAACTGCATGGCGTTCAGTTTCGATCATAACTTTGAGCAGATTTTCCTGATCGAAGACATTGTTTACTGCATCACCATTGTCATCGTAATCGCGGATGCGACCGTTCAACGAACAAGTCCGTTCGATATCCACCGCAGATCCATTAGCTATTATCAAAACGGCAATAGAACAATTGCATCGTCTCTCGTGGAAATTCAGGGAAGATTTAAAAAAAATATATTCTATAGGAACACCGTTCATTTGAGAAACGAAACTGAGTATTTCATACGCTTAAAACATAGTTTTGAGAAAATAATTTCTCGAGAATTATTTATACAGTATGCGAGCAAAATGATTTGTCTAATGTGGTATTATACAGTAGTGCGCTTTCGAATTTTTCGTTCCTTGTCAACTTCTACTGTATCTGTGTAAAGACGCGCTCCTTGACAAAACTAGAGGATGAATAACATTTCGATCCCCCGCGTATGATCTTACAAAGAATCCACTCATAATGAAAGTAACGGTATTATAATAAAGACGAGTAAAATTCAATCCCAATATTTTTTCCGTATAATCCCGTGGGGTTCACAGAAAACATGCAGTTCAGCTTAGTTATTAATCGTGTTTACGAAATCGCGGGACATCTTATTCTACAGTCTTCAGTTATATTTATAATTATCTCCATTATTTGACATAATAAAAATCCTGTGCGCACAAAGATTCTCGTTCGGTATGTCAATCTAATTTTGGATCAACAATTTTGAGCAAATCGAACATCATTTCAAGCTTACTACAATACGAGTAGCGTACATTTTATTCTTGCATCAGTATTTTAGAAATCATCCATTTGACGGTAAATTCCTTCGAATACCTGAACTGTCCTGGTACAAATTTTCTCGCTCATCAATTGCAACCGAAATATGAGCTTCAAAAACTTCGGCTGTGGGAACACAACCTTCCCGGGCGCTATTAAACTCAATCTGCCGGCTAGATGATTGCTGCAGTGCACAGAAATCTCCATGTTGGTCAAAGATTTCAATCGGAGCATCGGAATGCGAGTCTGCATCACTCGCAGAGATCCTATATGCTCTCAAAGATGCCCCACCTAAGCCCGAATCATCGAAAGTCAATGGAAGTCCAATATTCGTAGATCCACGCGGCTCTTCATGAATATCAATATCGTTCCTGGGATTTGCGATAGATTCCTCAAGCACGAAAGTGGCACGGGGGGAATCGTGCTGAATTCTCCATGTTGCTTTTTCCAGCGTTTCAATTTTCCAGTCTGGCATCTGGATCTCATCACTGAACACATTTTTATCCACTTCCGGGTTCCCACGTCTTCGTTGTTCGTTTCCATCATTATCTTGACTAGTACCTACAATATGCCGACGATTTGACGGCAAGGCGAATGTGCTCTCGATAACCCCTACATTTTCTTCAAGTTTGCTCTCGTCGAAATTCGATATTGAACTTCCATGATCGTTTGCTTCTTCAATGCTGATCGGGGGGTGGCCAAAAACATCATCGTGATCTTCAATAGACAACTTCTCAGAATCATCGTCTCGAAAATCACGTATTTCACTCATCTGCAAATGATGAAAGGGGAGAAAAACTGCAGACGAAGAACACCATCCATCAATACGCATCACGCCGACACGAAGTACTAGTACTGATTCGACCATAGAGCGAGCATAAAAAATTCAACATACTGTATCTGAAAAAACCAAAAATCCATCACAACTAGTTGGAAAGCAACGAACTGAACCTGATCTATAAATAAATTATGCGATTCAATCCGAATGTATTGTTAACTCGCATAATCTGAAACAACCCCTTGGTCGTACTTCAGGTTACTGATATCAGATCAAGTTAACCGAACAGTAATCGGTAACTTAAATGTTCGGAACTAACTAAACTCATTATTCTGAGCTAAAAAATGGTCATTACTGACCTGAAATGTATGATCATAACCTATATTAATCAAAGATATTCTAATTGAACTAACCCAACATTTACGACTGAAATTTGGGATTACCTAAGGATGAAAAGCTGGAAGTCCAGCTTCAACAAACGAATCTCAACTTGAATTAAGCAATACGGCACATACATTTGCGAAGATTTTTGCGTACGTGTAAATATTTATCGAACTAATAATAGCATAAGTAATCATGAGGTGTCGGTAATCTTCCGGATGAATTTCGGTTAAATACATCGTATTTACTCAAAAATCGGAGATATGCTTGAAAAATGACGATACAATTTTTCAGAATGATCTCACTTTAATATAATCTGCACGTAGTCACCAGTAGTTCAGGAGTTTGTTCACAAATGTTGTACAAGCAAATGTAACGATTTCAATCATTGGATATATCTCACTTTCCCTCGAAGGAAGAACGGAAACGTCACCGAAGCAGTTCGGAACACATGTCGGTTTTCACGCACATTACAGCAGCAATATTTCTTTCCCTTTAAATTCCTCCTTTCGAGTTATAGCTTTATTTTCCTTTGCGATAACAAACTATTAGCGGCACGCGGAATTTTGCGCAACTTCCGGCCTCATATGCAAATTCACATTTGATCGAGGTTTACGACGATATTCCCCAGATACTTCTACATCGTGAAGCTTCTCAAATCCATGCCATCCATCAAGCTTCACTGTTCAAAAATTGGATCACTCCTTCAAATCATGTCGCACACTGAAACTTCACTATTCGTACACTGAATCACAAACATTTTCCAAAAAAGAACGAGGAATGCCCCCCACGGCCCGAGGCCCACAGAACGGAGAATGCCTCAATCAATCGAAACAATCACGGAGGGAATTGAAAAAGCAGGCATCAGCAATTTCAATGAGAAACACCTAGCTTTTTAGTCTCTTGGTTGAATAAATTCAAAACTAAAATTTCCTAAATCAAATCGAAGATCTTTTCTCTAGAATTAGTACCAATGTTTCCGAGTACTGCAACAAATTTCAAAAACCTTCGCCACGAGTATTAATGGTTAAAAATATGCCACCCTATACTGTAGTTAGTTCCTAAAAGCTCCTCAGCCATCGCAATCAGCAACCCCGTGAGCAACACAGCAAACACGCACTTCACCTAGCGTGCAGTAAGCCCAACAAATGAACACAGAATTACAAGAGCCCGACAAGTTTCTCTGTTCAATGAAGACCTTACAATTTACAAATTTTCTCATGAATATGGAACTAAACAGGGCTGAGAGCATCGATAGAGATGGAATAACATTCACAAAACGTTTTCACAAATGAGCACAGTGATGTGGTTCAACTTAGCCTCGGAACAGTTTCTCGAGGAATGTCATCATCAGACCTTTCGGAACGCCAAGCGAGCATTGTTGTATTTCATCATACAGGCGACGATAGTTTTGTTCTTCATAAGCATCGAAGAGTTGGTGAAGTTTCAGCTCTTCGTAAAGGCCTTTCACTTTGGCCACGGATTCTGCTTCCTTCTTCCCGTAATTTTTCTGAAACGGTAATTGTCGATGCATAATTATGCATACAAATTTGCAAGTCAATAAAATTCTTGAATAGTTGGCAACAATACAAACCATGAACTCTTCTTTCAATGCCGGAGGGGCTCGCTGGAGGAAAACCACGGCAAGCCAGCTGATACGACCTTCTTCAATATCGCTGCCAATCTTGACGATATCGACACCTTCGCCAAAACAATCCAGGAAATCATCTTGAATCTGGTAGAATTCGCCGATATCCAACTGGACAGTTTTTGCCTGACGATGAAGTTCCGGAGCTTGCACACCAGCCTGATGAGAAAAAAAAAAGTAAGGTACACAAAATAGCTGCAAGCCAGAAGTGATGTAAAGAGCTTCGAAGTCCACCCTTCTTTGCAAGTGAAGAAACTTATTCTTCCCAAATAAAGGGGGACCAGATTTATTGCAACCAGCAATACAGTATGAATTCAAGGAATACTCACGGCGTACATTCCGGCGGCCATAGGGAGCAAAAACGTGTAGTAAGCGTTCTTGTTTCGAATGAGACGCATGTACCTGTCCATGGTGAACTTCTCGAAATTTGGAGTACCGTCTTTCTTGTTGGTGAGGGCATCGAGTGTACGTCCGGCGGAAGTTTTTAATGCCACCTGCAAATGAGAAAGACAAAAATATCAGATTACAGTTACGGCATTCTTCTCGAAATGAATTGTTTAAAATAATTGCGAAAACACTTATGAAAAAAAAACACTCGGATAGGAATAAATAGATTTTCGCGCATAATATTTTCCAACAATCAAAATTACTTCGCAATCTGAAGCAAAAAGAAACAGATTGAGACCAAGTTTCAAGTAATTCACCTTGACACTTGTCTTACAAGTGAATTCTGTACCTCCTGAGAACACGGGTGAGAAAGAAATGCCTCACCTGATGAAATAGTTCAACAAGCTTGATGTAATACGGCTCATTCCGCAGATATTTCCAGAGAAGAAAGTACATGCTGTTTTCTAGCATCAGAGCGTCGTTGATGGCCTTCACTCCAACATGGTCCATGTTATGCCACGATGACCGCCCTCGGCGCACTTGCCGTCCTTTCGCAATGTCATCTTGGATGACGAACACGTTATGAATCTATACCATCAGAGGCGAGGAATGAAATGAAGACCATGTACTCGACAAAGCGAAAACCGGAATCGAATTTGCAAACGCAAAGCATTATAATTTTTAAAATAATAAGATAATTTTTAAAATTTTACATCTTATAAATGAAAACTTATAACACGCACCAGTTCTACACACCACCCCACAATCAAGGCATTCCTCATTCTTTCTTCACTTCTTTCCTCCGGAGGTACGAGGGTACGAAATGAGGCGACCGCAGCCAATCCACGGCTTTTCCTTCCAGAGGGAACATTAAACTGCAGGACCTGATCGAAGGAACAAAAAAGAATTCTGTACGTCCTCAATATAAAATAAATAAAAAATCAAAATCGTGATCAAATTGTAACAACTTCCGAATCTTTCGTGCATTGAGCCACTTCAAAAAAAGCGCGTGTAGGTTCACCCTATCGATTAAGCACCACTAATGTAGGGCCTCTCATTTAAGTCTAACACACGAACACGCACTATACGTATTTGACTTGAGGTAATAAACCGCTTATTTTTGAGAAATTCATCAGCTTTTTCCCTCCATTGAATAAATTTCGGAAGTTATCGCAGTAGAAAATTCATCAAAAGTGCAACTGGAACAAGAAAAACAAAGCTTAAAAACATCTCATGCGTTCCGAACGGGTTCGAGGGCATTGTCAAAATTCTAAAGATTTACAAGGATGCACAGCCACTTGACATAATTCGAAAACCCTTTAAAATATTGTACCTTCTTATTCAAGGAGGAAATTCCTTCAAGTGTTCTTGAAGGACGCGCTCACCGAATTAATTACTTTCATCCAAATATTAACTCGGGGTTTCGCGACAAAAATAAAATATTCCAGACTTGAAGGTAATAACTTGGTTCCGCATGATGTGGCACATACCTTGTGAAACCAGCGTTCTACATCCTGGTTTCTCTTTTCCGGGTCACCCGTCAGATCTCGAACTATGTCGGGAAACATTCCCATAAATTCCCTACGCTCATCTTTGGTCGCTGTTTGACCGTGGCGCTTCGGAAAAGTGGGCGCCGAAGTCAGACCTGGACTTGCGGTTGACAGAAGCCTGACAACAGAACAAATAACGGAAGTGCAGAAGAAAAAGGTCGAGAATCCAAGTTAAAATCAAAGCGGAAATTTGCATACCTCGCGTTATCCGAAACGACGCGAGCGTTCAGTAAACGGGATTTCCCCATCAGCATCAGGACACTTCTTGAAGCCATTTCGTTTACTCCACTTTTTTCTGCCAAAACGTCAAAAAGGCACAATTCCATCAATTTCTAACAGTCGAACACGATATTGCATGAAATAAATACGTCAGAAATTCAACCCGCAGCACTTGCTGTTTATTCGACTGAAATGATTCTTTTTTTTTTTTTTCATCACGACGCGCTCCCCAGACCCCCTCCCACGTTTACTCCTCAAATTTGTATTTCCTCCATTTCAATCTCAAAAAAATTTGCCATGCTTCAGAATAAAATTAAAATAACCTTCCTAAGATGTTGCCCTTTTTCCATACGTAGTTATCAAGAAAGAACCTACGCTAGATCAGGACGAATGAAAAATTCATGGCTGAAGACCTAAGCCAGGAAATAGAAACGCGTTCTCTCCTCAGTCCTGAAGAAATGAACTTTTAAAATCCTACCTAAAACGGCAGTGAAATTTTTCTCATCTCTTTTTTGTTGCATTGTGAATAAAATGATGTTTTCCCTGAGATGATCGCAACGCCTTCGCCTCAAGCACGGGAAAATAGGCTGAAGCAATAATTGAAGATAGGATTTCGTTTTTCTTCATTCACACCTTCCAAAAATCTCTCTCTATGCGATCCAACGAACTATCGCAACGAATATTTCCAATCGAAAAATTGAGTGAAAAAAGACGAAAAAAAAACAGATCTGAAGTTTTGTCAGCGCACACGAGCAACCCGCGGAACGACGGATATGGATGAACTCGGTCCAATGGTCCAATCGCAGACCAAAATAAAATTCGTTCAACCCGGGAGAACCTTCATTTTTTGGAAAGAGAATATTAGAAAACTTTCAGAATCAACTAATTTAAAGGGATTTTTTGTGAGCATGAAATTTTCACGAACTCACACGATATCACAAGTGGGGACAATTATCAAAATCACAATTTTACACTTACTCACGGAAGTTCAACCGGACTCAACATCTACCACAGCAACACGACTGATATAGCAAACGATTTATGTTGAAAAACCGAAATCAGCCGTCTTTCATCGAATCATTCACGAAAAAAATCCTAATCAAACACACGAGCACACCGTAAAGTCTTTACTAACCAAGAACTCATAACTGGAATGCTTGGCTAGGCGCCTTCGATTTATAAAATATCCAGGCTTGGGAGCCACTAGTCTTTGCTCATAGAAAGATGCGTAGCACATGCACAAGCTCAAAATTGTCAGGGAGTTTCGGAATCCCAAAAACGCCTGAAACACGAAAAGTTCTTTTCATTCGGAAGTAATAGCTAAAACTGGAAGCAAAAAAATCGAGTACGTAGCATGTACATGGCAGCGAGTCTCTATCCAAAGCCCCAGTCGAATTGCACTCCCTCGATTACTTCTACTAGCCCGCACATTATTTTCTCTTGGTGTGCTATCCTCAACTGTAAATCGCTGCCATATACAGGGTGTTATGATTTTTGCCTCAGCAAAACAGAAAAAAGCCCATCAAGCATCGAGGATTTTGGAAAGAATGTGAAGAGTGCATAATAATTTTAGCAAGGTCCTAGAGTATTTACATTACATTCCCATGAAACGTGTTAACTGAGAATCACTGAGCTTTCTTTTTTGGCCTGAAATCATTTCGCACGAACAATGTTGAAGCTTCGCGTACATGCATGTTAGATATCTACCAATCCCCTTCACTTATCGGTGAAAATTTGAAATTTAAAGGAATTGAATTTGAAAAACGATACAATCGATGTAAAATTTGCCTTACAAATCCAGTAAAGAGACGTGAAGTAATACAACTCATTATGGCTGTAATAATATTTAGGTGAACCGTGATAACGCGAACTACCTATCCCTTCCAATCATTTCACACACTCGACTTTCACCGAAGGAACTATCAAGGTCAAGTTCCGTTTTGAAGGCTTTCAGAAGCTGACTTGTAGTTCGCCAGCTTTGTGACCAGAAACTGAGCAAGACGTTTTTCTAGCCCGAGAAATTCGAAGTCTTCTTCACTCCAACAGGCAAACGCCGTGACCGGCCAAGAATGGTACTTCGGCCGATTCTCGAACATTTTTATCCAAAGCTCTCCTATACCATAGCTCTCCATGAACCTGAAAGAAAAAGTAAAAATTTCGTTTTAATTTTGAACGTCACGTCAGGCTCATGATCGAATTTCACTAAGCCAAACAACCGAACAGGTAAAGCTTTCCTCTTTCACACAAAGAAGGTTCCATCACGGAAAAATAATGTTTATGCATAAATCATCCGATATTGTTTTTTCTCTGGGATGATACATAGTACGGTATTGTATATGGATAAATGCGGATACTTCCCCTCGTGAGGTATCAAACATTTTTGATTTTTAACCTATCTCATCAACACGTTCAATTTAAAATAACTTGAACGTCCGAATTAACTAAGAACCAAAAGTCCACTTACTCTTTCAGCGTCGTGGTATTGTTACAAATGACTGGCGAAGGACCTTGCGATCCAGACGCCACAGGAGGCCCAGTACACAGAACCTGTGTCCTCTGCTGATGATTGGGCTGAATCTGACACGTTTTCATTCTGGAAACATATAAGGGAGGCGGTGGGGAAGATTGCTGACTATACGGCTGTCCATGTGGCACTGCTCCGTTCGTATCCGTTTGGACCTGGCAAGACTGTTCGAAAAGGAAAAATTTAATAAACAAAAACTCTCGTTTCTGAATAAGCATTTTTCGACGATCAACATTCTTTCAGCTTCACTCCGTTGAGGAAAAACAAATCCAAATTCCTGAAAAAATGTTCGGGTTCTTCGTACGTCTACTGAATTGAGAGCTTCAATGAATTGCATAAACCGCCATATTTAAAAAAATAAAATAAAAAATTCACCAGTAGAAGCAACCATGAAAAAAAAACTAGCAAAAATACATTTTTGTTAATTAATTCTTAATTCATCAAAAATCAATTCCAATTTCCTAGCGAAACATGAAATTCTCATAGCGGCGTTTTATTCCATTCGAATTTTCAGAATACCGTAATGATCGTAATTTTGCAGAATTATTCGGCATTCCATGAACAGAATGGAGCAAACTTTTCTAGAAACATACGATTTGGAGGGAGGGGAGGCTTGAAGTATTCAAAAAGAAGGTATTCAGAAAGCAGGAGAATAATATGTACTTCAGTTCCTTCAATGAAAATGTCGAAAAAAATGCTGACGAGTGAACAAACTGACCCTCATCGCAGGAACTCGCAACATGCGTTCCCTGTATTTTTTGTCCGTCGCAGACATGGAAAACGCACGCAGACGAACACCCGGCTCCGGAGACGTGCATCGCGAATGTAGGTCCATATTCGGCGGATCTCTGGCAATCTTGTCCGCCTGTTCAGCCAACATATATAATCCATCGGACACCGGCATCTTCGAACTAGAATTCTCCTTTTCGTGTCCTTTTCCTTCTTCAGGGAGTCCACAGACCCTTTTGTTTTGCACCTGAGCAGACGCCTGCGGACGGGTTAACATAGAAGCGCAATGCGTCATCGAACGCTTCAACTTGTTTCTTTCGACTTCCAAAGATTTGGAACCCATATTCGGCATTGGCTGCATCTGAGGAGTTGGGAATGGCGGTGGAATATCCGAATCTGGAGAAACGCATCCCGATGGTGGATTGGATGAAGTTGGTGTACTTGAAGAGGTAGTTTGTCTGATACATGCAGATTCTTTCTCCGGAAAGTCGTCATTCATTCTGAAAAAAAAAGTAAGATAAAATAATCATGTCAGTGATAATCGTAGAACGTTTTGGTTGATTGAGAAGGCGAATAAATTTCGATTTTAACAATACAGTTACGCAATTACTCGCACGCCGCTATAGACCGTGACTTTGTCAGACATAAGCATACAAATATATTGAGCAGAAAAAGTTCAGGAATGTAATAAAAATGCTGTCAACATTTTTTGCCTGACTCTCAAAAGTAATTTTATTTCATTTTTCTTAATCACTTTCTCATGATTTAATTAATGTGCGCTCTTGAAGAAAAGATCATCCACTACAGATTATCTACATACACTGAATAATCGCTCTTCAGATGGTTTTTTCTTTCAAGAAACGATTTTTCACCAAATGCAGACAAATCCTTGTGCGTAAAAAGAATATTTTAGTTCCCTTCCATAATTTGGCTCTACAATTCAATGGCGTCAAAGAAGCAAAACTTGATTTACTTTCGCACGTATGAGACAATTGTCGCTCTAAAATATTATAAAATACAGTAATTGTATTCAAAACAAACCTGTCGTTGTCGCTGGAACCAAACATTGGCACTATTTCATCAATCAATGTTGGATACATTTCCGACGCGTGCTGCTTCACTTCAAGGGCAAATGCGATTTCTTTCAACAGCAAATAATTTGCGTAGCAATGCACCTGCGAAGGAAACTTCGTCAGAAAACTCGTCAAGGTGGAAAAAGCACAAAACAGCACCTTGATCATATACACGTTGTCTTCTAAGGCAGGATTTTCGACTTTTGGTTTAACTTTGGCGCACAAAAATTCCCGTTGCGTAGCGGAGGTAGCATTCAGATTCGGATGAGAATTGAATGATCCACTGCGCTTGCGCGATACAGGTGGTAGATGATGAAGATTTGCAGGGATCCCAGAAAAAAAATCCCCATTCGAACTTTCCAGCTTCCTTTCTTCTACTTTCCGGTCACGAGATGGACACGCGCAAATGCGAACTCCAATGCATTGCCGTCCAACCACTTCACCGCTACAGAGTTTTAAAAAAAATTTCAATTAACTTCATTATCTAAATAAAAATTTGAAGGATGAATGATTACGTCTATGAACTCACGAAGCGGTCTCCAGCGTGAAGATGATCTGCAGCGCACGACGGTTGATTCCACCGACGCAAGAACCCAAGCACATGAACTTATATAAAAGGGTAGTCCAGTTGGCGCCAGGTTCTGGGCGACCCAAAGGAAGCCTGACCGACAAGCGCTTGCTCTCAGTATCTTCTTCGTACACAGCAGAACCACATTCCGCTCGAATGAGATGATGCCTCAGGTTTTCATTAACATCTATATAAAAAAAATTGCGTTTACTTATTCTGACAGTAGATTCAACATGAAAGACTCACCAATATTCGTGGCATCTTCCGATGACGCGTGATTCGGGCACCGTTTGACAACTCGAAGAACGTTCGTAGCGGTTGTATACAGCGGCAGGGCACGAACGTACAGCTGTTCATTAGAGCAGTTCGTAGCTTTTACGTCGAATGGACACGGCTTGTTCATTTCGACAAAAAGCTTCTGCAACTCCTCGGACCACTGCGAAGCGGACCGAATCAGTCAGAAAAAATCCGACAGATCAGCGGGAAAATAGCGAACGTACCAGCCAGGAATGGATTTTTCCGTTCTGACTACCCTTCTCTTTAAAAGATATCGTGAAATTGTGTTTTCCCGGCCAATCTTCGGAAGAAGGAGCAGAGGAAACGCTAGACGGCTGAGATCCAACGTTTAAGAGGGGTACGTCTCCCCTGACCTGATCCGGTGGCTCCATCATTTCTACGAAGCATAAACAGCATTCTGTCACAGTCTCAGATTACATTGAGCTTAACCTTTTCAACTCACCAACTGCATTACAACCCTCCGATGACTTCAAAATGAAATTCGCCAGGTTGTGACGGTTCTCCATAACTTGCGTCTTCATGATTCGCCGATACCTAAATTTCTACTCGATAATAAAGGATGATTCGCGAAAAGTAAAGAAGGGATTTATCCCACTCAATTATTGAGGGATGATGTCATCGACCTGAACGAATATCACACATAGTTATCACGTTGAAGTAGCAGGTTACCTCATTCACAACGATGCACCTGGGCGACTCACGCTGCTTACTTACACACACTATCAACTAGTTCACGACTTCATGCAACAGCACGATTGCTTGCTTCAGTTGTACGACTAACCGAAATCATGAAAAGTGCGATTTTCCACTCTAGTCCGCAATGCCTTCCTCACAGTTAATTCGATACCCGCTTATCCGAACACCTAAACAGGGGTTTTACGCGTATTACCGTTCTCGGGCTAGGACACATTTCAGGCAGCATGGGACGTGAGGGCTGAACCGTGGTCAATGATAAATCTGTCTAACGACTTCACGCAATGTACTTCCAGGGTTTAAGTTGAATCTGTATTCCGAATGGTTCCCATAACAATCGGCATACAATCCGAACTGGCTGCAACACGCAGGGCCCTTGGCAAAAAAGCATACAGGTGACTTTCTACCAATGATTTTCTCCGCATAACGAATTTTTGATTGATTGGTTCTCTACCCATGTTAGAGGGATTATCTACGAAAACTTTTCTGGCCCCGTGAATTTTATTCGACAGAGTCCGCTTATATGCGCCCAAACTTCGGCAATGTTCAGACTCAGTCAGCGTCATCAATTAATGAGCACAAAAGGGCATGCACAAATTGTAGATGCTGTTTGTATTACAGGCGTGATGATGGTTGAATTGATGGTGACACCTGGCCGAAAATTTGCTCTGGTGGAATTGATTTCTTGCCAATTTTTTCATTAATTGCATTATTGAGACAATCCATTGTATGATCACAAGTGTGCGCAAGGTTTCAAGTATCCGTCCGCAAGAATATCACGGCGGTCGACAAACCTTCCCAATATCATGGAATAAGTAAATGAACGACACACGTTCGAAGGTATAGCGAATTCATTTTCTCAAGCAGCTAAGTATTCCGATCTTCACTCCCGATTTTTTTTTCACACATTCATCAAGAGGACGCAAATTTCACTGATTGACTTAAGTGGTTTTTCTTTCAAGGTCGAAGCATGGAAGCGAGCACGTCAATAAAAATCGAAACGGCATACAGTACATACGTTTGAACCCATGTAGCATCCCCAAAAGTTCACCACTAACGCGAAGGATACAAAAGAATTCAGAATTAACCATCTGAATCGAAAAAAAATATCACGTTTTTCCTGCTTTTCTTCCGAGAATTCCACGACAAGCGCGTCGAAAAGGAGCTTGACAAGGGAATCTCTTCGCAACCCCAAAAATAAACCTTTTCCCGTGAACAGAATAAGCTGACGAGTTTGAAGTAAAACGGAAAAAAATTGAAGGAATTGTAACTCAATAAAGCCCAAATACCTAGGAACAAGACAATGAGCAATGAGACACAGGTGAGATCACGATTTTTTTTTAAATTGAGAAAACGATCTCTGAATCGTAAGAGCCGGTTACAGAAAATGAAAGTGACATGCTGACATCAAATCAACTGCAAGATTCTCCCGAAACGATGAAAATGGGAAGGGGGTCTAAATCAACAACGATGACAGACCCGCAGGAATGTCCACCACTTTCAAGACTAGACGTTTCAAAGCTGGGTTCCATAGTAGCTCAGCTACCGACTGACGCATAAATGCAGATGTTTTCGAAAATTCCCGCACTTGCCTTGAATTCTCCGAAATGGTCATTACAACGACCTCGGCGTTTTTGTACAATTTTCAACGACAGTATTACAGTAATGTATTTATTTTTAAAGCGCAATGATGATTAAAATGGAGGAAATTACAAACGGAAATTACAACATGCGCCTTCTGAAGCAAAACGTGTCATTCGCTCATCCCGTAAGTTGCTGAACGACATCAAGAATTTTACCAGGATCAGATAAACTTGACGCTTGGACTTTTACAATACTACAACCAAGATTCGAATTTCGCTCCCAGAAGATAATCACAGAAAAAGTTTGTTCCCGTGTCGTCGAAATAACTATTTTGAAGAACTTCGAGGTAGCTTCAGGGCTAAAAAAAATCGTTGCTTGCACTACTTGCAACCACAATTTCTCTCTATTCAAATGTGCTCCGCACTTTCAATGCAGCACGGTCATATTTTTTTAGCGTGGTTTTTCTCGCAAGGCAAAATTATTTTGATCAGGCACGAAAGTCCCATCGATTCCCTCTCGAGACGATTTTTTTTTGGAAAGGAACCGAGCATGCAACTTGACAGATTTGTCAGCAAATTATTAACGCCAACGATATGGAATTTCAACTATAATTTAAAAACATCAGAAAATTTGACATACCTGCACTTTCTAAAAAATCCTTACTTTCGAAGGAATCCTCCACCAAAATTCCTTGACGCAGCTTGCAGATTGAGCGCAAAGAAAATGCTAACGATACTGAGTCTCACTGTTCCATTTGCTTTCGTCAAATACATGACTGGTGACTGGTTGATTTTAATCTTCTAAGAAATTGGATCAAATCTCTGGAGTTTAACATGCGATTCCAGCTCTTCGGCATTCTGAAACGCAGAATTTCTTTACTTTCCTGTTTTTTTTTTTTTTTTTGAGTCGAGAAAAATTAAAACCAGAATAGCTTCCGCTAAATCAACGAATTCGATCGAAGCAAAATATCTTAGACGATTAATGCGCACCTTGACGAAAATTTTCACGGCATAAGATTCGGAAATTCCAAGAATCGAGCCAGAAGTGGGATACAAAAAATACAAGCGAGTCAGTTCCATTTGCTTTTTTCCCGGAACGATAAAAATATGCCATCTGTTTCTGGGGACAGAAAAATACATCACAAGGGAAGCACGACGCTCATCGCAATCACCACAACTGCCACAGCAATCGTCAGCCTTGCACTGCGAGTGCCCACAGTCGCCAGGGCCACAAGGGCGCAACACAGACCCACAACCAGTGCAGTGGACGAGGCGCTGGCGACGGAGCTCAAAGTGTGCTTTGTTTCTTCAGAAATGGGGCAACGGGCTTGAAGCACGTCTGCAGCACGGATTGCAGCGCAAAAACCCGGCAACGGTGGTGACGAGGCGTTGCTAACAGGTACTGTGGTACGGGTTCTCCGCACAATTTTTAGCACCGCGTCGGTCCATTGAGACCATTTGTTCATCCCGAAAACGGCGAACAGGATGCCCACCAGGGTAACTATCAGATGATATCTGTAGAATGGACATGAAATAATAAATAAATAAACTCTTGGCAGATTTGCATTTTTGAATCTGTCAAGTTATGATCATTACGAAAATATCAGAGGACGGGTGTCTGATTTCCATGGAGAACTGAGGAAAAAATGTACCTGTAACCTTCATTCATGCAAAAATGTTATCCGACTTGCACAATGTCGACATACTACGAACATATTTCTCTTCTCTCGTGATTCAGAATTCGAACAATTTCACGAATCGACAACCCTTCGAACAATCTGATCATCCAACAGCGTTACAAGAACTGCATTTAATGAACGGGCTGCACGCGTAAATAAGACACCTGTCGTACCAGAGCACTTGAAAATCAGGGTCCATCAAAATGTTGACAAAACCTGATCATTGCAGGTGGATTTTTTTCTGTGGCAACAAATTTATTACGACGATTACGGATGACACTTTTCAACGATTTTAACTGATAGTGGCCTTCTTCGAAAACTCTTCGCTGATCAGTTCGAATTGCAAAAATGTATTCCTGTACGTGGAATCCAATAAAAATTCATGTACGGAAGACTATTTTCGATTTACTGTCGAATTTCCCCATCAAATCAAAGATTTAATTAATTTTTCCAAGAACAATTCCGTCAACATCAACTGAAAAACTGATTGACGAAGGAGAAAAAATGGTTCTACCGCTTGAGGGTTTTAAATTATTATTTTTTCCCTTTTTCAACAGACCTGGTTCTAATAAACGGGGAAACGATGTCCGATACGATTGTCGCAGTGAAAAGTACGAGTTGCAGGATACCAAGGCCAAAGTTCACCAGTCGAACAATAACGGCTCGAAAACGTCGGTTTTGGATGTTGTCAAAAGAAACAACCTGGGCATGCTGAGCCAACTGATGCTCCAATCTCGTCACCTGAACGTTTCGAAAAAATATTGATTTTTTGTTCTGATTTCCCAGGACTCTAAAAGCATTTTTCTTCTCCAGATCTTACCCGATTTGAGCATGCTTCCATGAGCTCTTGTAAATCCCGAAATCGTTCATTCATTTGGTACAACAATCTCTCCTCCATTGTCGTCATGGTCGTTTCAACGTTTGCTACTGACTTTTGATGGAAGTCTATGACTTCGTTCAACTGCTCTTCGTGTCTGTTAATTTGAGCTCTATCTTCCCATATCATGCTGTTCAATTCATTTGCTTCCTGGTTCTGAAAGTAGGGAAAATAAAATTGGTACAAGGAATCAGACAATCAATTCATGCCCAAAATAAATTTCTACGAAAAAATGTGAGCCGCCTGTTCGTTTTTCGGTTAAAAAAAAAGAGAAATCAATAATCATCGACAGATCCATACATAGTTTTACTTTTCACCGATTTAAAAACTTCAAATAAAAAACCGCTGTTCACAACAGAAATTAATGCTGAAAAAGCGACGCACTGAAAAACTAAAAGACGATAAACCCAAGATTAAAATCGAAGTTTCACTTATGCAGTGCAGGGGACTTTAATTTTTGCGATTTTCCATTTTTAAATGATTACTGCAGCATGACAGAAAATAAATTTAAACTAATGTCAAATACGGATTATATTCACAAATCTGCTCACACATTTTAGTGTTGAATAAACCATCAAACAGTATAATTAAACAAACTGGCAGCAACATTTGAACACCTGAAGAAGCTGATTGTCGAAGTATTTCAGAGACCTTCAGATCAAGATTATCGCTACAAAAAAATGTGTTTCAGGAGCTGGAATAAAACTCACGCGCGTAACCATGTGCTCAACGACTTCCTCACGCAATTGTTCGAGACCGATCCGGAGTGCGTGGTAATCATTTAAAAGCTCACTGGCATGAAGAATTCCGCCTTCAGCACTGCCGATGTGAAGCAGCTTTGAAGGGGATGAATTTACGTGGGAAGACGTGGCGTCCGAATGCAGACTTCCATCATCGGCACGAAGTTCTGCGCCTACTGACGCCTGCGCTTCCGACATTCCAACAGCACCGCTTGACCCTAGAAGAATCCGTGAAAATTCCGTCCGTCATTTAAAAAAAAAGGTCAATGAATGTCACGAAAGACGTTCCGAATCGATAAAATGAGTCTCGTTCACTATTTGCTTTCCTTTTCCTGGAAGAGGACACCCGTCACACAGGTAAGCATAAGCAAAGTTCTACACGAAGAACGTTACGTTTTTTCTGAGCTTCGACAGGGAAAATTTCGTTCAAAGAACTCAAGAATCTTTGGGGACGTTTCCCTATCTGGAGAAGTCGTCAAATGACATTTTTGAAAGCTACTGCTACAATATTAGTTAACTGTGTGCGTTTTCATCACTTATGTTCCACGTCCTCGTGCACCTGACATGTTCGTAATTTCCCAAAAAATTCGGAAAACTGTTTTACCCCTCCAGTCTTCTCGGTCACCGGCTGCATTCTGTCCACCACCCTCACGTGGAGGATGTAATCGTGCAGGCAACGTGGAACTTCCGTGTCTTTCTTTCCCCTCCGAGCTCGGGCTTTCATCTAATTAATACATTTCGGGATACATCCGTCAAATTCGTTCAAATGTGACTCATGAATAGTTTAAAGTAACTTGCCTATATAGAACACCGTTCTACTTTGCTGCATAGAAGTGATATTGTCCGCACTTCCAAACTTGTTGCGGATCAAGTGTGCAAATTCTCTTGGTTTCGACATGACGGTTCTATAACGAAGAAAAATATTTTTCAACTACAAGGCGTAGTCACCAGAATTGTATTGTTCGTCAGGCCGACACCGAATTGGTTAGAAAAAAAAATAATTCCCACCAACACATAACTGGGCATGCGAGTAAAATTCAAAATTCACAACGTGACGAAGCTACTCAAGAAAAAAAAACTTGCCCAGATAATCCGGTAATACCATCCTTGATGTTGCCGCTCATATGTCTTTGCATGATTGATGTGGGGAAAGAAAAAAACACACATCGGGTCAAGAACAGCTTTCACTTTAGGAGTGAAAAATTTCCCCTTATTAACACAGGACAGCTACTCGTGCAAAATATTCAGTTATTTTTCATATGTATTTTCAATTAAAAAAAAATGTAGACTCAATATTCCATGCATCAGAAATCTGACACTGGTCATGCGAAAATTTTCCGAAGACTATGAACAGCCTAAATTCGTTTTAAAGGAGCAAAAAGGGATTCAAAAAGTCGAATTTCCATCAAAAATGTAGCTTCACCTCGAGTAGCTGTCCTGTGTAAAAAGAGGGCAACTTGTAAAACAAAATAGTGTCTCACCTCAGGCCAGAGGAAACATCACGCAGAACTTCTTTTGGTTGTCTAGGACCGGGGGCTTTCGCAGGAGCACCATTATTTCTCAATTCCTGAATTCGTTTCTGATACGAATCGAGTTTGCGTTGCAAATGCCAAATAGTTTGCGAAGTTTTATTGTTCCGCTTCTCAAACATGGCTTTCAAGCCTTCTTGCTGGTGCTTGTCGGTGACAGACACGAGCGCTTGCAAATAATCTTGGACATTTTCTGAAGAAAGCAAAAAATGCTTTTAGTATTTCGAATTCCTTCGTGGCACAAATAGTTACTCAATTAAATGCAATTAAAATGAAAAAGGTTATCTAGTATAAATCAGGCGAAATATTAACCGAAGATGGAAACAATGTAAGCGACAAAACGAAGGGGCCGATGCCTTTCTCCGCGCTCGACAATATTTTATCTTTTTGGCTTCAACTGTTTCATCCACTTACGGTATTTGAGAACAAATGCAAGGGTACTCATGCATTTTCTGAAGCAAATTGGCGTCGACCCTTCAGAAATGCCTTAACATCAGAAAATCCAGAAATTCAGCCGAATATACCACGAGGAAAAAATGAACGATATACGAGCCCAAAAATTCAAACTGAAATTTTTGCTTTCGTTTCTACTATTGCATGCACGGTATCGTTGCGTCGTAATAACAGACATTGTTTAGAAGACAAACCTTCTTTATCTTTCTGTTCCTGAGCCAATTTCGCCATGATTTTTTCGAACTTGTCCTCCAGGTTACGGATGATCTGGCGAGTTTTCTCAAGATCTCCTTTATTCGCATCAGGAACGTCTACGGAACTCCCGTCCTCGGGACCATTAGACTTGTCTAAATTTCCTCCAGCATCGCTGGCTGAACGTGATAGCGATCTGTTGACTCCCTGCCAGATATAATTCAAAAAATAGAAAATAAAATTCGGTACTTCGGCCAAATCCGACTCGTTTTCATTCGTAAAATTAGAGTAATTTTCCCATACCGAAGTTCGTCCCTTTTCCTCATTCATGTTTGACTCGAAGGTGCCCCAAAGTACATTATTACATCCATTAAAAAAAAAAAAACACTAGTTATGTTTATTACCGCATTCGAAAGGTTTCTCATTATTCGAGTTTCCCTACAACTTTCATGGCCTTCCGGGAAAATAAAATTTCTTAACATAAAAAATACCAAAAGAAGTCTTTAAAATGCATCTGAGGTAAGGCTTCAAGGAAAACAGGCATTGGCGAATACCCCAAACGACTCTTCCACCAAAATCTACAAAACGGACTTACATCTTCTGAATATTCACCGACGGAAAGGCCGCGCGCAGTATGCGGACTCTGGTAACTCATTTTCGACAAAGAAAAAAAGGTACCACTTCTCCTGCGAAAAAGGAATAACATTTTTTCAGAGAGTCATAATTGTTTTTGCCAATTGAGTTTCCGAACTCCATTATCCAATCGAGTCGGAATTAATTCCGAACGAAGAGCAATACGAAATATGTGAAAAATACGAAGAAAACGATCACAGCCCCATTCCCGATTTCACAACAGAGGGTCCAACGCGTTCCCGCGCGAATTGTTCAAAGCTTATCTGCTCCTTCTCGCCGAGGAATATTTTGAGGTCTGCAAAAACATTGAAAATTATAGGAAATTCATGTTTAGGAATGATCGAACAAAATTATCCTCACCCATGAACAACGATGGAAGGTTATACTTCACAAGAAGAATGGAGTCGAAAGCGTCCACAAGATCATCCAAACGTTTATTTTCTTTGAAATTCCGCATGGCAAGGGCAATAGCTTTGTAGTCTTCAATCACAAGTTCGGTTCTTAGCTGGAACATATGAAAAAAGGCAAACGTCGAATTCCGATGTCAGGAAAATAATTTCAAATTTATTCATTCGCGAAAATTGAGTTTCTCAAGAGTTGATTTCAACTATACAGCGTACTTGTACAAATGTTCTGCTTAGATTATCTTACGATGTATCGCCTGAAAAGTCCTCCGGATTTAAAAGGGCATCAGAAAATTCGAATTTTCACATCATTAGAGTTTTGGTGTCACGAGCAATACAGTAAATTTTACGTAGTTACCCGTCTCAAATAATTCGTCGATGCGACCAATCGTTTCTCATCCTCATCCCGTTTCAGATCATCCGCGGCCTGTTCTGCATTCGGAACAAGCTTCAACTTCTTTTGTCCTTGATCTGAAATATTGTCAACAAGTAACTTCCGATCTGGAGTTCCCGATGCAAGAACGCGGGCGACAGCAGCCATGTTTCCCCTTGAGGAATATCCAAAATGACTGGGCCGCGTAGTGATTTCCGAAAGTGAACGTTTGGACACCATTTTTGTCGGCATGTCCGGCATCAACGCGGAATTGACTGTGGGAATCGTTCGTTCCGGTGGAGGAGCGTATGCCCTTTCCGTTGTTTTCTTCAGCCGGGGATTCTGAAAAGAGATAAATACGCTCTGCTACTGTATTACGTCATGCACAATTGAACTTTGGTTAAAAAAGAATAGTAACACAAAAGATTAACGAAGTTTAATTCAGTTTCACAATATCATCTAAATGGTCGCAGATATAATATTTGAAAAAATTGCTAACAGTAACTTCGAAATTTAGTGATATTATTTTTCTGGCAAGTTTGCTAACTTGAATAACTGACTATTTTCCTGAACACCATGCCAATTTTTGCCAGAAAAAAATGAAATACACAAAATAACCTCTGAGATTTCCCATTGCTTAGATTGAATATTTGCCTACACATTTTTTATTTGTTTCCACTAGTAACGATAGGCAGTCAGCCTATCACTTAAAACTTTTGAAGCGAAATTAAGTGACAGTGATCTGAAAACCATGCTCGACAGAAAAATTCTTTCGATTTCGGCGATTTTTATGTTATTTATGCATTCGTGAGGGTTGACAACAATTTTTAATCTGCGAGTTAGAGGTTGCTCAAGTCATTAGCTGTTATTAAAGAAAATTATTGACGCGTGAGCACAACCATTCGAAGTGTATTCTGTTACAGAAACTTGGTCAACTAAAAAATTTCATCCCAGAATACCACCGAATATTCCAAATGCATTCATGTTTTACTTCAAACAATCAACAGCAAGCTGCTCACCGATTCTGCCGCTTTGAAAAACTTAACAATGCCCGATATCGCCGATCCGAAGTCATTGCAAACTTTGATCCGCGGTCGAACCCAGGAAGAGAGATTCTTTATGAAATTTGGGTCAGCAAATCGACAGTCCGCCAAGATAATAGCTCCATAATCGTTGGCATGACGGATTACTCGCCCAATCGCCTGGTTGACAGCACGAGAAGCTTCCTGAGAATACCATTCACGTCCTGTCAATCCCTGAAAAACCACAATTTTAGAAATTTCAAAATCAAAAATCTACTTACATAATCACTTTTTAGAATGCGTTGAACGCCCAAAGTTAAATGAAGTAATTTTCCGAAAAGATTTTAGAAAAAACTTCCTGCATCCTACCACTGAAAAAGATTCGTTATCCTTTTTTGAAAATTAAATCAATCCAAAAAATAGAAGAAATACAGTACAGTATACATATGGAGGGAATTCCTATAAAAATAGTTTCATCTACAATTTTACAGTACTGTATTTGAGCACAAAAATAGCGAAAACTCACTTTATACAGTTACAAGTTTATACAGTAACAGGAAATTCCACTCAGAAGACTATATTGTCAAGACAGAACTAGTAAAAGCCGTCAGAAATTTGCATGCACTGTACCAACACTCAGGTGGCAATTTAAAACAAACGGACCATACGTTCGATCAGTTAAAGCACAGATGAAGAGTCCGAAGACAAATGACAGTTCACTCACATGTTCGTCACTTGAACTCGAGTGCATGTCATCAAGGAATTTTTGTTTCAGTTTGACTTTGGAGTCTTGCCAATTAGGATATGGAATTCCTGTGATAATTACTGCTCGTCCATTTGCATCGGCGAAGTCCAAACCCTCGGATACTTTCCCGCGACACACAGCCAAAAAAATTGCTCCATTTCTCTCACGGATATCCTCGTAGTAACCGTTCATTGTTGTCGTAAAATCCGACCGCATCCGAGTTTCCATGTACACCCGCTGAAGATATTTTCATCACAATAAAATTCATTTGTTCCCCTCTTGAAAAATCGTATGGTTTTCAAGATAGCTCGCTTCCCGAACTTTCCATTAATGGGGAAACCTTAATGTAGTGCTGTATTTTAATCAATGATTCAGTTTATTCAGCTCGAGCTCCACATTTTCACTCTTCGTGTTTCACTTTTAATATGGGCATTTCACACTTGGTTATGGTTTATGCCAAGTTACCTTCACTGCTGTCATTGCTTTCCACATTCCATTTTCTTCCCAAGCTTTACGACAGGAGTCCATCAAGAAGTACGACGGGAAAAACACCAGGACACCTCCATTCGCATTTCTTGCTACGTTCAAGATTAGCAAGCCCAGAGCTCTTTTGTACGCGGGATTATCTCTGGTTTTGAAAGAGGAGTTGAATCCCACTGCTCCCGGACCCTGAACAGAAAAAAATGAAGCGTGAACCAGAATATACATTCGAAAATTTGCTAGTAACGCCGGTATGGATTTATTTTCGTTTTTCACATGATTCGATATTCATCACGAACGAAAAACATGCATTCAATCGCTTAAAACAAACAGATAATGACACAGCGTATTCCTAAAAAGTTTAAGTTTTTATAACCTCACCCCTGAAATTTTCGATCAACAATTCGAGGTTCATTGTGAAGTGAATATGATTCACATTGAAATACGATTTACAATTAAATGAAATTTCATGAAAGACGGTTTAAGTATCACAGTAAATTGTAAATTCATCGCTTTTCTTCTCTTTGAAAACACAATTTACTACATGTTGGAGATGAAGGAATTACTGCAGCCTTGCCAAGTTACTTTACTTCAATTTGAATATGCGATTTAAAAAATACAGTATAATAAAATGATCACCTCTTTCACGATGCCGACAAAGACCTGCGAGTCTTCTATAATATGAGGGTTTTCGATCCGGATGGGAAGCGGAATCCGCATTTGGGCAGCAAAACCCGACAGCGGGGCCAGCGTTCCCGATGTGAGAATGACGCAGTGGATATCACGCTTTAACAACAGTTTCATCGTGAAGCTCGGCGAAAAGCACCAAACGTTCAAAATTTTATCTGCGGCATTCTTCAGAATATTTGCGGAAAATCCCTTCATTTGTTCCGACCTGGACATATTTTTAAAATATAAATTTGAAAGAGAAAAATACTGTACCTGAATAACGGACGAATTCAACTTACTTGATAAAACTCCTGAAAAACTGTTCACCTCCATCGGCTGCCGAAGCGAACACACCTTCGATGAAATCAGCGAATTTTTCAACGCCATTCCCATGTCGTTTAAACATATTCATTCCAGCAGTGCTCGAAAGAAATCCGCGTAAATCAACGCAGAACTTCTGAAAAATTTTATACTTTTCAGCAGTGATTTTTCCTTTTTCTAGAATCTTGAAAACTTCGTTGTTTGGCAGGGTTGAGCCTTCAGTAGAAACCGAAATGCCGATGAGGCCCTCTTCTATTTCCGCGAATGACTGCTTGAGAATCAACAAATCCTCTTTTGTAAACGTCGACGCAGCATCGCCACTCATGACTGGATTGAGCGCAACTGCTTGCTCATAGCCCTCGTAATTTTCCAGAACTTGATTCACTTCGTCGAGACAAAGTGCCACGTCAGAGAGCTTTATTTCTCGCGATGCGTATTCCTCGCAAACTTGCTCCGTATTGTGTGCCTCATCGATGATCACAACGCTGTGAGCTAATTCTGAACTGTCTTTCACATTGCTCACATTTAAAAGGTAGTTGTATGGAGTGAACACAATGCTGGATTTCTGCGCAAGATCTTTCGAAAGATAATACGGACAAACTTTGGATTTCTTCCCAAACGTGACCAAGTCTTCAATGTCCATCACACCATTCAGAGCTTCTTTGGAGGGAATGTCCTTGTCCAGGTTTGAGCGATAATAACATAGGTGATTTTTCACTTTTTCAGCACACGCTATGTTTTGCAAACGATGGTCGGAAAGTTTCGAGACTTCTTCATGAATGCAATAATGTTCTCTTGAAGCTAAAACCACAGCAGATACGTGATTGTATGCTGTTCTCTTGAGTTCTGATATTCCCTGGGTCAACTGTGTATGCGTGCGGGATCCATAATATATGCGACGGTTTCCAAATCCCCCTCGGGACTGTATCGAATCAGTATTCTCGGTCACACGTTCCGGTAATAAGCTAGCGTTAGCCATCGCTCTCGCACGATCTTGTTCAAGCCAGGCAAGTGATGAACAGAGGAGACTAAGAGTTTTTCCCGTTCCCGTAGGACTTTCCAACGCGGCATGCTCACGCTAAAGAAAAAGTGAAGAAATATAACGAATGGACTTCAACGAATTAAAGCACGTGGTCAGTACCAATTGGAGCGCTTCAATGACCTTCCCCATATAGTCAACTTGTAGGTCGTAGGGCTTGAATGGGAACCGCACCTCTACACCTCGGATCGTTTCCACCCATTCGCCCATTTTGCGTCACTCAAACTGTTGGCACCCAGACCGATCAGATTTCGACCTGGAAAGCGATTTTTCTCTCATTCAGTTGTCAGGTATTTTTTATCACTAAATTTTTTACACTAACACACAATTTTTATCAGCGTACCGTAATTCTGTTGACCAACTTGCACGATTAGTTCGCAAAAAACATATTATGAAATAATTTAGGCATATCCAAAATCGGGGATAAATTCATAGATATCACACGCGTACAACAGAACCAACAAAATCAAAGTAGTCCAACACTGACGCGAGCACTACATACACTTAAGAAAAAAAGCACATCTCTGAAGTAGGAAGATGGGAAGTGTAAGCTTGAATGATGCCGCGTTCTCATACTTTCGAATCCCTTTCAAATAAAAGTACAAAATACAGCGATTGGAAGGAATAGTAACTCACAGAAAACAATGGAGCAATAACACACGCACAGATATGCATCAGTTACTTCAGGGTCAGGTCAAGTTCGACAGGGAAGGAATTGAACACAACCTCATCACTCGCTTTGTCCTGACATTCTCATCCAGCACAGGACAGAAATTCTGCAGGCGCCGTCCACCGACTGATCCTGGACTGAAACGCTTCCCAAAAATGAGCGGAACCCATCCGGTGGGTGGAGTGACTTTTTCAAGGTCCGCTCTTTTTCCTTGAAAAGATGGAAAAAAGCATATCCGTTGGTACAGTTCCGCTGTCTAGACCTTGAAAAAGCAATGGCAGTAATATACAGCACGTGAATTCCAGGCACGCTACGATGAAAGCCAAGTTCTCTTCTGTGAAAAGGCGAACATACCCCACCCATCTGTAGGCATGTCATGGCTTATCTCGTGTACAGTATACTGTACTGTAATCATGTCATATTCCTGGTATGCCGTTGCTGTGCAAATCGAGGGTAGAGTACGCCCTGCCTGCCACACCGTTAAGGAAGCACCCATTCAATTAGTGAAGTGTCAGCGTGGAGTGTTATGACTGCAGTGATCAACTTGAAATTTTTACGTTTCTAGTTTTGTTCCATTGACAATAGGGTGGGTAGGAAGATATACGTTAAATTCGTCGATTATGCATGAAAAATGAGCAATGCATTCGTTTGCATATCTGTAGGTCCCTGTGCAATACTTGGCATTTTTGTCATGCCGGGAATTCTTCAAATTATCAGAGAATATCAAGTTTACATCGTGATGTTTTCGGGATTGGCCGTAGCTCATTACGGATGGTACCGCATTAGCCAATCAAATTTTGCCCGAAACTAGTGAGTCATGAACAGTGACTTCTTATTTGATTGTTTTTTGAAGACGTCGATGATACGAGTGGATTAAATAATTCTTCACAGTTCGCCCACGAGCCAATCTCTGCCAAGCAAGACGACTGATGACTTACCCTTTTCTTCACCTGGAGTCAAGAGTTTAGATGCTCTAGAAAAAGCGTGGTCAACGGAAAAGATCAAGTGAATTCGCTGTGATCCGTTGGAATATTTTAGATTTTCGTACAAGAATAGATTCCCGTGTGTGGAAAGTGTTGTTTCTTGAATGGAATTCTATTATTATTGTTTGTTAGAATTGAGACTGACTTCTCTCCATGGGTTAGAAAGGGTGTGTATTTCCCATCTCTCGTGGTCCTTATTGCGTTGGAACATGTGATTATTAAAACGTCATGAAACGGACGAGGTGGTTTTTTTTATGCCGTTCGGTCTTATCCTGATACAGTATCGGTACCGCTTGAGTTAGCTCAGTCGCAAGAGTTTACAAGCTTCCGGAAGTCATTGATGCATAACCTAGAAGAGATGGATTCCAAAAGCGATCGTTGGTGTGTAAATTTTTCGAATCCTGATGTTTGGCAGTGATATTCTTTTGTTCACTCTAATTAGCTTCAGGAACATTTGAATTCATTGTATCGTCGTATTCACGGCGGTAAAAAAAATAATGATCACTCTGATCTGTGATTACTCATGGAATCCGTTCATCTCCGTTTGGTACGACTCTCATCGAATAAAATTGCAGGCTACGGGATTTGGAGGCTGCAGAGGGTCTCGCCCGAGAAGTCGCGGGTATCATAGGTGATCGAGATACTTTTATGAGGACATCGGCAAATTTTTCGAAGTTTTCTGCAAGCGCTAGACAAGGATTAAGACAGCTCGAGGTGGTGATCAAACAATTGAACAGCGAACTTCATTCGCCAAAGATACATTCGGGAATGTACGCAAATTCGATTATCGCACGTGAGAATGAATGTCCATTCGTATGTGTTCAACATTATAGGACTCGTTCTGAAGCCGAAAGGCGCCAGCGGAAATTGGAAACTTTGCAGTCCCGAGAGAGGCAATTGTGGGACTTATTCAATCACCCAGCAGAGCGTCTGGGAGATCCAATCACTCTTCAATCGTAAGTCTTGAAGAAATATCCTAAAGAAAAATTAATGAATTACCTCCAATAATGGGAATCGAAAAGTTTTGAAGAATGAAGACAATTAACTAGGAAAGTTTGATCATTGGTGAGGGACAAAGAATGTCTTATTCGCCTGTGTACAAATATCAGAAGTGAAGCTTACTTTCCAAACGACGATTCGAAAAAGTCAATTTATTTTGTTCAAAGTAGAATGACTGAAATAAATCAGAGAATGTTTCAAAAAATGCAAACCCAAATTTGTGAATTAAGTCAACGTCATGCGTAATTTCGGAACGATTTGCCTCTATTTACGTCTGACAGTGAGGCGGATGCGCGTCGAGAATTATTTGGTGTTCGCGATGGTGGGACTATTGGCTGGGAAACTGGGGAAACTGAAGAATCAAGAAATTTCAGTGAAGCAGATTTGAGAAATATGCGCGAGGAAATCATCCAACGTAAGAGCGAAAGCGCGTTCACCAGTCAGGGAACGTAATTGTCGATGATTTAATTTTCAAATAGGGCAAGACGAAGGGTTGGATTTGTTGGCTGCCTCAATCGCTCGTCAGAAGCAAATGGCTGGAGCAATCAACGAGGAGGTTGATGCTCACAATGGTATTCTTCGCAAAAAATTGTTTCTTTCCATCACCTCACTCAAGTATTGCTTTTGAAGAGATTCTTGATGATATATTCGATGGCATGGATCAAACACAGGAGCGTCTTCTCAAAGAAACCCAAAGCGTGAAATTTGTTGCCAAAAGAAGTGGCACTTTCGGTGGGTGTTACTTTCTCGTGAAGTTGCAGCTTTCAAACAAACGTCTCATTTGCAGGTTACTGGATTGTGATCTTCCTCTTGCTGATAGCAATCGTCGTCCTTGCAATTGTTTGATTCAAATTCGACATTCCGTTGCGTATCCCCATCAGCTCGTCCCTCAGTTCAGAAGTGATCAACATTTAATACAGTATTCCTAAAAATACAGAGACTTTTTTTTAAATCGTGAATTCCAAAATTGCGCGACGAAACGGATTGTAATTTTCTCTGCGTGAAAGCTACTGACTTTGCCCACATGTAGCTGTTCAATTTATTCATTTTTCTAGTTCAGGCTGTTCTGAAACTCGCCAGGCCACCTGTGTGTGTTAATGAAAAACTTTTTCCAATATTAACAATTAATCAAGTACAGTACAGTATGACAAATTTATATCAAGTTCAAGCTTGTAAGGGCAGTAACTCCTATGATTTGCCTTTGTATGCGTCTCAAAATTTAGGTGAGCACTTCGTTTCGGAAACCAAGAAGTTGAAGACTATTGTGAAATACGTCATTTTGTTTTATTATTAATTCATCCTTCAAAAAAATAGGTGTCTAATAAAGCGGGAATATTTCTTAATTATATTCTTGTCCTCCGTGACCATTCTTGCCTGCATTGGGGATGATGTGATCAGTGCTGTTCAATATATGCTTTCTACGTCTATGGTTAAATTGTGCGATACTAAATTTACCCACGATAAACCAATCAGGAAGTGAAATGGTCGTTATTGAAGAAACGCCCGAGTATATGAGAATATCTAGCTTATCAGATCGGAATCCTTAGTTGAGCATGTTCCTGTCCCTGTTCACGATTGGTTTATTGAACATATTGCCTCGTAAAGTTTTGAATGAAAAGGTTTCTCGATGCCGAAAATGGACATCTTAATTTCTCAGTCATGGACAAAATTCTGTTTTTGTATCGTGTATTGCATTTGTGCCTGGTACATCACGACTTTATTTTGGACGTCGGTCAAACCAGTTCCAAAAGTAATTGTTCCCCAATCTAAAATCGATCAAAAACTTAGAAGAGGGCTTCTAATTCAACACAAACCAGTTTATGCCGCTGAAAGCAGACTGGTGCACCCGAAGTGGGGCATTCGTCAAAGTGCTGAAAATTGGGATGTTCCAATAACTGTGCCTGTGGACGAGGATCCCTGGGGATTCTTCAGGGATCCACCGGTTCCGATGGACGACAGTGAACTTATCAAGCATATTCGCAGTTTCCTCGTTCATCCGACAGCAAAAGCTTTGAATTTAAGCCATCCTGAGATCAAGGATCCGTCCGAGTTTCTCTTCACGTCTCAAATTCTCCTCCCTACTATAGGGAGGCTTCAAAAATTTGTGAGTTTTATTATCTGGTAGAATTTCCTGCGGAACTTATTCAATTTCGTGTTGTAGAAGAATGAAACTTTTTCTGGAACGTTTTTGGAAGCTGGTGCGCTTGATGGAGAAACGGCTTCAAGAACGCTCTACTTGGAAAGGTTTCTTAAATGGACTGGCCTTCTGATTGAAATGACGGAACCAAATATTCAGAGGCTTCTTTCGAAGCACAGAAGGTCAAAAATATTCCCAGTTTGCATTTCTCCGGAGGTTAAGTCACAGAAGGTGACTTTTTGACGAAAGAAAAACATTTATTTTGTATGACATCGCGACAGCTTTTTAAACAGCCGTCATGCTGAATGAAATCAAGTTTCTAAACTGAATCGCAATTATGGCGAACGCAAAAATTAACTGTTGAGATTTATGCGTACAGTACTGTATTTGTAATGTACTGTATTCATTGGACGGACCGAGTTCTTGAGTGTTTTTGGCTAATGGTGAAAGTTTCAAAAAACTTGAGAAATATCACTGATAGAATCGATTTTTAAAATTTTTTTCGAAAAAACCCAGAATTGAAGAAAAATTGAACAATGTGCATAGAAGGAAATTTGAATATAAAAACAAAATAAGAACAGAGCTGAACCCACAGCTTCAACAAGACGGATGCTTTTTGTTTAGTGAATTTATTTTTTCTTAAACTTGAACGACAGATATTGTCTGATTTCTCCTACTTTTAAAGTTCAAACTGTTTTTATCAGTGCATTTCAAGCACGGTCGGTGTCAGATCTCAAAAAATCCTGATACACTAGTTTTCTAATGGGAATGTCTAGAAACGAATGAAATACACTTGCAACCCGAGAGACCCTTGGGAGGAACGTACAGGGACCATAAGTCGCAAGAAGTGGACCAAAGTTGACGAGCAGACAATTTTACGGAAAGGAACCAGACAGGTGTTCACAGTTGTGGAGTGTTATCCTCTGTACTCACTTCTGGTTGCGAGCGGTCTGACGTCGTTAGATTACCTCTCTTTGGATCTTGAGGGCGTGGAACTAAAGGTCCTGAAAACCCTTCCGTGGAATAAAGTTGATATCAAGGTATTCCAGAAGCCTCTCTTTTTTTAAATAATTTTTTCTTCATTATTTGGCCTCAAGTCTCGCTTTTGTGTAAGAATGCTTCTTTATTATTTGGCTTTATTGCACTATACGGAGACTGTCTTTACCACGAAATTCAATTCAAATAGCAAACTTTGCTGTAAAGCAAACTTCATTGTAAAGAACCTTCAATGAGATTGGGTAATGGTGCGGAAGAAAATTCCGAGGGAGAGAAAGTCCCGGGGCTCAAAAATCCCGTAGGTCCATCAATCCCGTAGGTCGAAAATCTCGCGGGGTACGAAAATGCCGTGGATTACAAAATTGTGAAAGTGTCTTCGAATTTTCTTCCGAAAGTTTTGAGAGATTCAGATTATCTTTCTCTGGAGAAAGGTCATGATGAAGCCTGGAATAGCCTTCATTTTGAGCTTTAATCCCTGCATTTTCTTTGAATATAAATTGTGTACATTTCTACTGGTTTTCCCAGATCAACTTTGCCTCTTTAAGTGATGAATAGGTATCAATTAGCAGCTTGAACTCCTTTTTTTCATTGAGCTTAATATAAATATAAGTAGGATTTATAGGTGCTAATTCAGAAACAATCCATGAGGGTGGAACAACAAAACCAGTTGTTTGAAAATTAAATTCTGCTTAAAGACAAGCATTGCAGCTTTCATAAGAGACCCGTCCACTGTGCATGATAAATGCCGCCCAAACTTCGGCATACGATAGGCAAATAAACAATTTCAAGAGTGGCATTCATGTTCGTATACTCGCCATGGATGATAGGAGTTGTACAAAGAGGCATTTTCTGATAAATGAATTCAACTTGCGGGATTTTTGTTTTGCGTTGCGCATAGAGCAGAGAAATTCGTTGTATTCAACGAATCGTTTAGACTTTAGAGAGACTCTACTTGTATTATCCTGTTACGAAAAGCCCTTCGATCTGGAAATGTGAGAATTTGTTCGTCAACTGAGTTAACGTACTGGTGTTTGCCCTTCTTTGTAACTTACCGTCTTCAATGTTGCAATTGTTTAAGGTGATCGGTGTTGAAGCATATCACACAGAAGAAGGAGGCCAAGCGTTGGAGCACTACATGAAAAAGCGTGATTATTTAGTAACCGAGCCTCTGCGTGGGCAGTACTTATTTTTAAAGAAATCGCATCTTTCGTGATTTTTCTTCTAGCTCTGGAAAGGTTCGAAGACTTCATGCTGAAGTCAAGTACAGTAATACAGGCGCAAGTTTTGTTATTATGCGATCGTTCGCCGAATTCTGAAAAGTTGCGTATTGTAGTCAAGCAACACAGGATTACGTTTTTTTTTATTACTGTACTTCGATTGTTCTTCGAATTTTGCAAAGTTGCGAATTAAAGTCGAGTAACACAGGATTAAGGAATTGTTCTCTCTGCGAATGCCGTTAAACCATGTTTTCCGGGGTGTATGAATATTGTCAGCTTCCTTGATTGCGGTGATATTTTCCAAGGAATAAAATAAGTTTTTCCAATTCATTGTCAATTCTATATTTCATATTCGTACGGCATTTATTTGATGAAGTGTATGCTTTGAATATTTTAGGCGGAGTTTTAGGGCTTGAATAGCTGTAGTGTGTTTGCTCATGTCTTCGGTCTACGCTGAAGGCTTGTCCAAGTATGCCAACAAAGGAAAACTTGGATTGCCGGAGGTAAGCTTAACTGAGATTTATCTCTCAAATTCGATGGTTGACATTATCGGAATTCTACAGATCTTTGACGCTTCCGACGCAGTGGACGAGAAGGTTTTAAAACTTGCCGAATTAATCAAAGCTGCGAAAACAGTTGTGGTTCACACGGGGGCGGGAATCTCAACTTCGGCAGGAATCCCAGATTTCAGGTGCACTATCGTCATTTCCTTCGAACTTCTGATTAAATTTGAGAGACATTTCAACAGTGCTGTGAGAAGATCATGTCTCAGTTCTGCAAATTTCGCGAAATGTTTTCAAGCTTTGCATGATTGAATGAATTTTTTATTTGTACACCCTGACTTTTGATTAATTTCCAAAGCGTAATGCACCGGTAATCGATTTTTTGTGCGCTAGATTTCTTGAACGTGTTCCTTTTACATTTGAATAAATTTACTCGTTTTTTTTTAATATATACAGTAATTCATAACGCACGTATTCTGTTTTATTAAACGATGTTCTGTTCTCAGGGGTCCGAATGGAGTATGGACGCTTGAAAAGCGAGGTGAGCGACCGACGATCGACAAAAAATTTGAAGAAGCCCTACCGACGAAAACACACATGGCATTATTTTCGCTGTATAAGGCTGGCTTTGTTAACCTAATTGTGAGTCAAAATGTGGATGGGTTACATCTCCGATCAGGATTGCCAAGAGATGCTATTGTTGAGCTACATGGAAATATTCTAGTGGCCCGATGTGACGTTTGCAAGCAGTAAGTGAAATAATTTATTTTTGCCCACTTTATTCATGCCAGAAATTTCTTAACGCAGGCTCTTTGTGCTGACGAAACCGTCGAAAACAGTGGGACAGAAGTGGATTGGAGAATATTGCCCTGCGTTTAAGAAAAATTCGCGACGTTGTCGCGGCCGTTTATTCGACACTGTGTTGGATTGGGATGCAGATTTGCCAGCAGATGAACTTTATCTTGCGGAATCATTTTCCGAGTACGAAAAATTTGTGTTTGAAAGATGAGGCGGAAGTCTTCTTGTTTTTCGAAGGTTTACGCATGGATTTACTGTTACTTTTATGAGATGTTCGGGAAAATGTTGTCTTCATCTTGAGCTGTATCTTTTTTCTTAGCCTCCTCCCGAAAAATGTTTTCGATTATTCACAAAAATTCCTCTCATCATTAGCGTGCCGTTTTATAAAATTTTCCGGTGTATTTTTCAGATTCCTTCTCTTGCCAAATTTCGAGAAATTTAATTATTTGTCCGTTCCACCTACCGTAAGAATTACTGTGTCTTCTACTTTCGAACTTCAACCCACGTCGATTAGCAAATTTGTTCATGCCTTGTGAATTTAATCAACGTTCTGACCTGTACACAGTTCAATGTTTGTCGGAAGAGCGATTTTTGGTCAGATTTTTCATTCAGGTGACACCTGCCAAAAGTCAAGGTCATGCGTTTGAAGTCAAAAATACGGTGTTCTCTTTTTTTTTTTAATTTGTATTCTACAATATGTGGTTTTTTCTTCCCAAGAGTTGCTGATGTAAGTTTAACCCTTGGAACCACGCTCCAGATTATTCCCAGTGGATGCATCCCTCTGAAATCGAAAAAACTGGTTATTTGTAATCTCCAGAAAACAAAATTCGTGAGTATTATTTTCTTAAATCCTAAAATATTTTTTCTTACTCGAAAATTTAATTTATATTCTAAGAATTCGAAAGCCGAACTTGTGATCCATGCATTCGTTGATGATGTGATGGAAAAGCTTTGCTCGTTGCTGGGAGTAGAAATCATGGATTACAATCCGAAACTCGATCCTTTTCAACGTTTGCAATTTGCCGATGAGGATTGCATACTCTGGAATGTACGTGTTGAAAGAATCGCCGAGCTTGCTCGGGAGAAGAAACCCAGAAAACCTAGGTGTCCGTCAGAGGCTCCCCGTGGTAGAAAGAAACGAAGGGGTGGGTTTCAACGTGGCGTATCAAAAATGTTGAAAACTGAAATTCCCGAGACATCTGATATCTTCGTTGGCGAAGTAGAAGAGGTCAAATGTGATCAGCTGATCGTGGAGAACAGTGTTTGCGAAGAAGAGGCTGAAGTTACGGGAGCTGGTGAGTAGTGCATTCATTTTTTCTGTACACCTGAATAAAAATGCTGTTTTTGTGATGTACAGCTCAAGAAAGCCCGAAAGCCTCGCAGGAACCGTTGGCTGATCAAACTCTTGCTGAAATCTAAAATCCCTGTCTGTCTTCAGACTCCTTTGTCTCATTCTCTAACTTCCGATTATTTTTGTGGGCGGATCATTTTCCGATGTTCAATTCGATTCATTTTAATGGAATCGTCTCCGATGTGATATTCTGTGGATGAATTGATTTGTATTGGTGGTAATAGAAGTTTATACAGTTTATTTTTCATTTCGTGGCGTTTCATGATTTCATACTTGCATGATGTGTTATCCACTCCTTTTAACGGTCGAAAGCAGGTAGAGTACATTTATATTTTTGCCACATTGCAGAACATCTCAGTCTTCTGAAAAAGTTAGTTGTGATGTCTTTGATTGCATGAATTGGCATGAACGTTCAGCAGCAATGTGAAGAGCAGGATTAGCTGGCAACGCTAGCCAGGATTAATTGAAATCCTTTTTCATATATTTTGCTGTATATTCCTCTGTAATTAAAAGGCATTAGCCTGATTCTTACTGACTTAAAATAAATTTAACTTCATAATTGATCTTTATTCGAGAAAAATGAGTCATAATTGAACTACTGAAGTACAGTACTGTACTGTACATTCGAATAACCAGTAGCACAGTACAGTAGTGAAGTAAACTTTAAAAAGGACACTGCGTCACAGATAGAGGCTTATTTAACCCTTTTAACGCATATATCGTTCATGTAGCATGCGAGCTAACTATACGCTTGTTTGCGGGGGGGGGGGGCGGGGTACAGTACAGTATTTCGAATGAAGTACTGTATATTGAAGTCCTGCGATCTTGATCACTCGATAGCTGGTCTCTTCCGAAAATGCTAAGCTCTGTGTAACCTTCCTTGAGATCATTGGGGGAAAGTGCTCACAACCGGTGAAAAAGCGAGTCCTTATCGTGCTCACGTGACTTCGCTGTGCAAATGTTTGAGGATATCGAAGATTTAATCGCCGCTGAAAACGGCAATGATGCACAAAGCGGTCGGGGCAGCGTCGCCGTGTACAGGCGGAAACGAAAATCCGTCGTGCCGGAACAGTATGACCGTTCGAATAGTTGCAATATTCCTGGATTGGGGTCAGTTTACATTAAAACCTGGGGTTGCACACATAATGTATCCGACGGAGAATACATGGCCGGACTTCTTTCAAGTTATGGGTTCAGCCTGGCGCGTGAGTGTTTTTTTTTATTCGCGTGTAGTGATGATTGCATGCTACAGTGTATCAATTTTCCTGCTTTTCAGAAAAAGGAGATGGTGCTGATCTTTGGCTGCTGAACAGCTGCACCGTAAAAAATCCCGCCGAAGATCACTTGAAGAATGAAATTCGTCACGCACAAGACATGGGGATTCCTGTCGTAGTTGCCGGCTGTGTTTCGCAAGGAGCACCGAAGTCAGAGTATCTGAAAGGTCTTTCAATCCTTGGCGTACAGCAAATTGACCGAGTGGTTGAAGTTGTTGAGGAAACTTTAAAAGGTAATCTACTCGTATTAAATGTGACAAAGCCATAGTATCTTATTTTTGAATGGAAATAGGGAACTCCGTGAGGCTGCTTGCGCCGAAGAAGGAAAAGGGAAAACGCGTTGCCGGACCGTCGCTTGTTCTTCCAAAAATTCGGAAAAACCAATTGGTTGAAATAATTTCGATCAATTCCGGTTGTTTGAACCATTGCACTTACTGCAAAACTAAACATGCTCGTGGGAATCTTGTCAGCTATCCTGTGGGTTAGTTCTACTCGTCATTTTTCTCGTTTCAAAATGTAATCTAATTACGTGTACTCCGATGTTCTTGTGTACAGAGGAAATCGTTGCGCGTGTCGATCAAGCTATCGCAGAAGGGGTAAAAGAAATATGGCTTACAAGCGAAGATACGGGCGCCTATGGTAGAGATTTATTCTCTTCGTTACCGGAGCTCCTAGATGCTGTAGTGGAACATATTCCAGAAGGAGCTATGTTGCGACTTGGGATGACAAATCCGCCGTACATTTTAGACTACCTCGAGGTACATCTTCTATTTCTCTTATTCGACTTTCTAAAATTAGAACTTAATCGATTTTTTTTAGCTTTTTGTTACCTTGATCATCCTTTTCTTATCGAATTATTTTTACAGGAAATCGGAAAAATTTTAAATCACCCTCGAGTTTACGCATTTCTTCACGTTCCCGTGCAATCTGGAAGTGATGCGGTACTGAAAGAGATGAAGCGAGAATATTGCAGAGCGGATTTCGAGCGCGTTGTTGATTTTCTTCGAGAGAAGTTCGTTCAAGTGATAATCGACGTCTTAAATTCAAAATTAATTTATTATCTCCTCCAGAGTGTCAGGGATATCAATCGCAACCGATATAATCTGTGGCTTCCCTACCGAAACAGAACAAGATTTCGAGGAAAGTTTTGAGCTTTGTAAACGATACAAGTTTCCAAGCTTATTCATCAATCAGTTTTATCCGCGACCGGGAACTCCTGCTGCTCGAATGAAGAGGATACCTACCCACATCGTGAGAATTTGAGTTTTGTTCAACGAATTCAATTGTTTTTGGTACAGCACTTCGTTTTAGATTTCTTTTCTTTTTATTTTGACCTTGAGGTTTAGAGCGAAAAAAAGAAAGAATGGTAATTAAACTCAGAATCCGCCGGGGAACAGGAAATTATTCTCCTTGCCAGGAGACTCGAAAGATAAAGATAATCTATTACAAAAGTGACTCCATTTCAAATAAAATGCACATGTTTTGACGAGTGAAAGTCAATCTGAAAAATGTCAAGTGAACACACAAAATCAGAGGAAAAAATTGCAACAGGTTTTCAGCAGTTAGAAAATGCACCCGCACACTGAGCAGAATCACCTGACTGAATGCGTCTGCAGTAAGAAAAAATCACAGGGGTTCAAAATGGGAAAAACCGGTGGATTGAAAAGGGTGCGTCAGTCAATAAGGTGATCACTGGGAAATTCCCGGTGATCACGTGACTGATTTTTATGCGAATTTGTCCTTCGTTACTCTGCGTCTTTCAGGACGTAGAGTACTTTTTCTTATATACGTGAGTTTCACTGCAATTTCATTTCGTTCATGTAAAGTTAGTTAACTTCTTTTTCATATTGTTGAAGCTATGTGTATATATTTTTTCATACATTCTGCTGCGGGGCATAGCAGGGGTATCAAAAGGCTAATTTTATGAAAAGCTTTCATTAGATCTTAATTCCAAAACTCCGTAGGTGAAGCAAAGAAGTAAAGCCTTATCGGACTTGTTCGCGAATTACAATCCGCATGAAGGACGAGGAGGCAAGAAATATCGTGTACTTGTGACTGACCTAGCTCACGATAAGCATCACCTGGTGGGACACAATAAATTTTACGAACAGGTTGGTTTTTATTCTTTACATAAGGTTTTCGAGTGTACGATATTCCCTTGGTCTATTTTCAGATTCTTTTGCCGCCGGAGGATGGGTTAATGGGCTCGACCGTGGACGTCGAAGTAGTTTCTACTGGTAAACATTTTATGATGGGGAAGGTGTTGGGCAAGTTCGAGCAAAATGGGGTTCGAGGAGAGGTTTCTGGTCAATCAGCCGACCTCAATTTTCTGTCCGTCGTGAAGCAATTTTCTGGAACGCTGGTGTTTTTTGCTCTTTTTGTTGCCATAGGAGCTTTTATGCTTCTACATTCATCGAATTTGGGGTGGAGAGATGCCCTCTGAAATTTTTACGAAGTTTTTTCCTATTTCGTATTGTTAATTTTTTCTTTGTTCAATTTTTCAGGATTATGATGCGACTGGAGAGTGCTTCGCGTTACGTGTGTGTTCCGTAGTATCGTGTGTGTCGTGGTTATTGAATGAGCGCTTCTTCAGATTTTTCAAGACGTAGGCAAATTTACAGATATTACTTGTTTCAACGCAAGGTGCCCTTTTTCTCGTGCAGATAGGTTTTTGTTTGCGCATTTTATGTTCAAGCATGGATTGGTTGCATATTTTATTCAACCCTTCACAACTGGACCCGCTCCTGGAAAGTATGGACTGGAGAGCCATCGTCGATCTTATGAAAGATTTTATCCTCAATTCCGTTGTTGATGGTAGCTTTTCCCTGTCAGCTGCTGCTGTTTACAACGATTTGAAGGCAAACGCGTGTCGATTGTTCGCCCTGAAAATTGCATCCTCGTCGCATTGGCACTTCGACACACTTCTGGAGTTACCTTTACCGAAACAGATGGCGTTGTTCAAAGGATTATTAATAGAAGCTGGTGTTCATCCAACCGATGAAGTGCATAACATGGCATATTTTGCGTCCATGTCGTCGCACCAACGAGGAAGTGCGGAACTTTTTAATCGCTGGTGTCTGCGTGCGTATGTGAAACAAGTTGTGCACAACGTTCCGCTGAAAGAAGCGTTTGTTCCATCGACGGTGTTGATTCGTGAAAAAGTGATGAGAGGGAACGATGATGATGACAGCGAGGAAAGTGAAGAAGTAGCGAACCGCGCTCGTCTTGCGGCGGATTTTTTGCGTGAGTCTGTTGTTTTAACTGACCCGAGAAGTTTCCTGGCCCCAGAATGCTTCGTTGTCAAGTCCACAAGTATGCACATTGACTGGAGGAAAGCGAAGAATGTGAACTTGAATGAGTCTAGTTGTCTGAGTTATTTCGATTTGGGGATGTTTTATTTTCTCACTGAAAATTTTGCCGAATCTCGTCTGTGTTTTCAAAAGCTTTTAAGCCTCGCAAATGATCTGGGATCTGAAAGCTGTGATAATCTGCATCTGAATATGGAAGTCCTTCGCGGTTACGCTATGGCCCTAAACCTAGAAACAGGCGATAACAGTATTTCAGCAAGAGAAATTTCAAAGAAAATGAAGCTTGTGGATGAAAGCGGCGATTTTCATGAAGTGCCGTCTGGAACTGACGTGAACGAGAAGGTTATTTTAGAAGATGCCTTCTGTGAAGCGGTATTGAATTCCGGTTGTGTGATGTGGAATTTCGTTGGATTCTGTAAAGCCAAACGGAGGCCTCATTTGCTGCATATGTGCGAAAGAATTATGGCTGCTGGTCCAGAAGACAAAGTGAAACGCTTGAAAATGTACGTTGTCAAAATGCTTTTGAGAGGAGTTCCGATCGCTGATCTGTTCCTCGAAGAAAAGAAATTCATATCTCCTGCTGAGTACTTAATTGTCAGGCGTGCTTTGTATCATCGAGAAGTGTACAAACGAAGATTGCTCAGTTCATCACTTCCATGGAAATCCTTGCATAATTCATCTGGTCCAGTCACATTCACACTGCTGAATTCCTTGTCTGCCACCTACAATCCAGTCGCAATAAAGGACCTGTGTTCGATTCTTTCGGGGAATGAAGTTGCTCAACTAGATGCCCAAAAACGTTGGAAGTTCGCGTTTAATCAGAATTTTGAACACGATAGTTGGAGAGTTTACGCAAATGTTATGATGGCTAAGATTGCGGAATTATGGAAATTGGAAGAATTCGACTCCGCTGTCACGTTGGTCAATAGTCTTCGTTCAGAATTCCCGCGTGTTGCCCCGAGTCCGACGATTGCAAGTATGTTAAATACCCTGGAAGCAGATAATCTTACCATTCAAGCTTCCAAGCTACTCAGAGAAACGCGATTGAATGGCTTCGGGAACAATCCTGTTCTGGAAAACGTAATTTCAAGGTTGTTGACGGTGAAAGCCTTGGAACGAATATCTCGTCCGGGTCTTCTGCCCACACCTAAGCCGAGGAATGAAAAGCGTCGAGGGATGGTGACTTGTTTAGATTTTGTTCAATCCATGTTCCGACTTTCGATTGAAACGAGCGAAGAGAAGATTTCATCTTCAGCGAAGACAATATGGGACGAGTTATTCGAAGCCTTGTTACATCCAAATGAGTTCAAATCGCGACTGGTTTTGAACCGAACGAGCATGCGACCTTGTTTAGTGTTAATCTCTCAGCCGCGGATTATGCGATTGATAATCTCTTTGTTTGCAAGTCTTTTGAATGCTGTCAATGATAGTCCACTTGGTAAAGTGCAATACGAGTTGGAAGAATTGTGGCCGATTCCGTTGTCACGAGTGGATAAACCTGAGGTGGTCGAAACCGTAGTTGATTTGATCCTGCTTTTCTTGGATTACGGATTGACAATTTGGCCGCGAGTGGGACAATGGATCAAGACCAGAGCTGACGTTTATTTATCATTCGGATGCCATTACCCCGCTCTCACGAATTATCTGGAGTTTATTTCCTTGAGCACTCACTTCTTCAGCGTTGATAGTTCTTTATTGTGCGAGGATCTGTACAACAGATTGATCACTTGCTGTTCAGCCTTGCGGAAATGTACTTTCGCGGCGGTGATGTGTCAGTACCTGGAGGACGATGGAAAATATGAAAAAGCTTTTCGACTTCTAAGAGACCATGTGTCTACTGATGGGACGGATTGTTTATATGAGCTATTTTGGGATTGTGCGATGCTGGAATTTCTCGTGGATTTTCACGCAATGAGGGGGGAAGTTGGCAAGATGAAATACGTTTTGAAGTTGATCAGGGAACTGGAGACGAGTCCGTTAGAAAATTGTGAAATGGCGTTAGACTTGAGGTGCTTGAAGAAGTTTCGTTTGTTGAGGGAACTGGCTGCTGTGGTTCGACCACGATGAGCTACTTCGTTATCAACATTTGGCAAAATTCTCACGGCCAAGTTCGCGAAGTCTCCTTAAAAAAATATGTTACCCCAGAATTTCCTTTGTCCTTCGTTTTTCTTTGAATGAAATTCCGTGATCCCAGTGCTTTTTCCTTTTTGTGATGCACTATCGTACTTGAATTTTCAGCTATATTTCAGCGCTGGATGTTTTAATCTTTATTCGTGATAAAATGAAAGCACAACAGAAGAGCACTGTACAGTAATTTGAAAAGTTCAATTTGATGTAAAAGTGATCAAGAAACCGGAGTGAACTTGTGGCAATCAAAAAACTTGAAGATCTCAAAAGAAACTTCGGTATCAAAATAACCAAATTAGGGAGAGCAGAAATGAGCAAGCGTTGACATTTCGAATAGTTCACTTTTTTAAGTTTTTGCGTTTGTTGTGCATTCGCTTGCTCTTCTGTGTACTGTACCCTGAAGTCACAGACGAAATTCATTTTTCTTTGGAATTTTGCGGCTTTGCTTCGTGGATTTCAGGGTATCTTTCGCGAGTGAAATTTTTCGTATTCAGAAACCTCTCTTTACCAATGTCATCACATGGTTACGGTAGCGTACGAGAATCTCCCGACGAAGATCCCGCGGAAAAAGCGCTGCGTAAAGCCGGTTGTTTGGAACTGCACTACGCTGTGCAGGTATTTGAGCTTGAAAATCCGAAATCAAATTTCTCTGGCTCTCTTTACTCCCAGGTACTTGATGACTTTGTGCCATCCTTTATAGGAGTGTATCGGAGAGCACAAGGATTGGCGGAAGTGTCAAGACGTGGTCGCGAAATTTAGGCAGTGTATTCAGAAATCTTCCAAAAGTCCCGAGTGAAGTGCCTGTGTCATGTCGGGGGATAGTCGTCAAGGTCCGAACATATTAGTGTCCGGTACTCCCGGTACGGGAAAATCCACTTTGGTAGCCGAACTGCTGAAATCCTGCAGCAGTATGAAGTCTGTCAACGTGAGCAAACTTGCCTTGGATAAAAACCTGATTGAGGAGTTCGATTCTGAACGTGCTGTGCCAATTATCAACGAAGATGCCGTTTTAGATGAGCTGGAACCGCTGATTGCTCAGGGGAATATGATCGTGGAATATCACGCCTCGGAATTCTTTCCGAAGCGGTTCTTCGATCGTGTTGTCGTGCTGACTACGGATAACACTATTCTGTTCGATCGTTTAAAGCAGCGGGGTTACAGTGAAGGGAAAATACGAGAAAACGTTGAATGCGAAATTTTCCAAATCCTCATCGAGGAAGCAAAAGAGTCGTACGATGAAGAAAAGGTATCTGTGTGGCCCAGCGAAACAAAAGAAGACCTCAAACGGAATGTGGATCGATTACGCGAGTTTATCTTGGAGTGGCGAGAAAACAATAGTTGATTGAAAGTTTCTTGGTCCGAAGTGTTGAGTCTGTTAATCCCTGACGTATCTCGTCCGCTTTCCAGCAGCACAAACTTTTCGGATGTGGCAGAATAATGGATAAGCCAATTATTCATCTTATTCAAAGGGATAGAATATTAAAAAAAAAAAGGATGTGAGCTGTAGAAAACGTTTGTTTTGGCCAAAGTTCTTCATTGGGTGCTAAGTGTTCCAGGCTAGATAATACATCTTGTCGTTTTAATCATTATCTTTCCATTTTAGGTAATGGTGAAAACAACGAAGAAATTTATATTTCATTTGGCCTGGCACATTTTTATCACCCTGTGACATAGGTGGAGAACACCGGCCATATCCCCTCCTCAATTCTTGCAATTTCCATAGAAAAACGTCGAGAGGAATTGTTTGAGGGAAATTTTACCTCTCGCTGTAGTCAAAAGGAATGAAAATGATAACGCGAAAAAATTTCAAGTTTGAACATAGCTAAATATTTTTGCTCAACATTTCCCCATTGCACGTGAGGTACGTCTCGGCATTCATCACATTTATTTGGGAAGTTTCTTGTCAGTCTGGTGAGTTATTGCACGGACTGCTTCCATTACAGGTGTTAGGAGATGAGGCTATTAGTATTCACGTGTTTCTTGGCAACCGGCGTGGCGTTACGC
Source organism: Notodromas monacha (assembly GCA_905338405.1). Lineage (NCBI taxonomy): Eukaryota > Metazoa > Arthropoda > Ostracoda > Podocopida > Cyprididae > Notodromas > Notodromas monacha. The sequence continues at coordinate 70,293 of CAJPEX010000976.1, forward strand.
GTTCGTGGTGTGATCGACCGGGAATCCTTATTGATCGCCAAGTTCGGATTTCAGAAGACGGTTTCTACAGAAGATATCGACACCCGAGGCTATGTGTTCGGCAATGTAAGCTCGAACTCTGACCTTGACTCGGGACTGACCATGAGCTTGTTACCTGGGGGCTACTTCGATGCCTTCTCAGATCATGTGATTGACTCCGACGAGTCTTGTAGAGCAGCTTTTGCGGAAATTGGAGGCGCGGCTTATGATTCCGCGTGTAATCCATCCGGGGCGGAGGATTTCCTACGTCGCGTGCCTTGTGATGTGGGTACTTTGTGCAAGGATGAGGATCAGCCGAAACTGGTGGTGAAATATAACCAGTTCACGTATATTGTCGAAGACTTCCAACATCCTCGGTGAGTAAGATTAGGCTTTAAAAGAAAAAAGAGAATCATTCAGTGGCTCATCATCCCGGGTCTTCTTTTGCGTTCGCGCTCGCACTTGAAAGAGATTTTTCAAAATTACCACGTGTCCTGGGCAAATTTTCATCGCAGGCTGATAGAACTTTTTAACGAAAAAATTTGCATCGCATTGCAAACTAATGTAGTTGAGGTAGGATCAAGAACTTTTCGAAGGGATCTTCAATGTTAGTCATATCCCTTATACATTTGAAAAGCATCGGGAAAATTCTCCAGCATCAGTTTTTTTGCTGAAATAAAACGGTACTTCGAACCCAATTTGAACCCAAAAGAGTCGAAGCCCGTTCAGAAACCGTGAAGTGAAAAAAAAATATGTAAAATTGTTTCGCGTAGGTTCTGGTTTCTTTCGATTAGTCCGTGTCGTCGGCAGCCGTCTCTGAACTGCACGTGGAAATACACAGCAGTACCGAACGGAGTGGAAATCAAGTACGACATTTGGCTCGTGAACGGGAATCCCTACAAAACCGAACGCAATCCTCTTGAGTACCAATTCTCGTTTGAGAAACAAGACACCGCCGAGCTTTATTTGGTGTTCTTGCTAACCTATGCGGTGCTTTGTGTCGTGTCGTGGTGCAATTGGCGCCTCGTCAAGTATCGTCTGGGACACCCCGTTTTCGTCTTGCTAGCCAGTATCGTGTGCATGTTCCTGGGTCTCGGCCTGACCTCGTTGCACGTGTGTTTGTTTGCCGTGGACGGCGTTGGACTGCCGGCATTGGGCTGTGTTGCTAGATTCCTGCGAACATTTTCTCAAGTGAGTTGACCGATTTGTGAAACCATTCCGAAAATTTGTTTCGTGAGTGGGGTATTTTTGAAATGTTTATTATTCTAGCTTCTTTCGCTCAGTTTTATTTCCTTTTATTAGTGTTGCGCTCGATTGTTCGTGTTATTTCCATATCAATAATCCGTTCCTGCGAGCGCTCGCCTCGACCTCCAATATTTTGGTCTTTCATCCTTCGTTTTTCAGGGACATGTGAAATTAATTTCAGAATAATTGCATCTGAGAAAAATTTATAAAAACTAATCTAACGAAAAATAAAGTAACCTAACCTAAATTGAAGTAACCAGAAATAAAAATCAAATAAAATAACCCAACACAAGCTAACCGAAAGTAGAATTACCAAACCTAAGCTGACGAAAAACAAAATTGCCAAACCTAAGTTGACCAAAAATAAGAAAATACCTACCAGAGACTAACTTGACCAAAAAATAAAATACTGTATGCAATATTCCCGTTGCGCTCATTCCAAGCATTTCGGTGAAAAACGCGCATGCTTTTCTTGAGTTTTCGAAAGTTTTCTCTTTGCGTATTTGCTGCTAACGTTTACCTGATTGATTCACGAAAGGAAGGGAGAGATTAAAGAGAAAAGCTGGCAAAAACGATGTAAGATTCACTCACGAGGAAAACGGAATTTTAATGATTGTGGAAGGCAAGAATGTGTAGCTCTCTAATTGTATGGACTGGCCTTTCTATAGTTTTCGTTTGATTACAGTACGTAAAAATTTTTGTAAAATTGTCTCATATCTGCAGAAAATTGACACCTTTTCCTGAAAAATCGCAGGCGGCTTAGGATGCTTGCGGTTTTTTCAACTTTCACGTCAGTTTTAGTTAGCACTGCACATGGTTTTTATTGATGCTTATTATTCGTAATTTCTTCCGTTTTTTCTTTTGGACCTGAAAATTATCAGACCATATGCGTTTTCGCGTTTATGACTCATGTAAGGTTTCCTTTTCCCCCCACCGTTA